>SZWC01008225.1:73654-90216 GCA_023375785.1 Penium margaritaceum
ACACACACACACACACACACACACACACACGCACACACACACACACACACACACACACACATACACACACACACACACACACACACACACACACACACACACACACACACACACACACACACACACACACACACACACACACACACACACACACACACACACACACACAGACATACACACGTGTCACACTCAATCACCCTCAGGCAAGGATCCAAGCCTAACAAAACAAAAGGCTACCTTGAACTTTCTAAGTGTCTTGGTGAGGAATTTTCCTTGCTTTACATTTGTTTGGACCCACATGAAAGGTATCACCAATTGCTTTACCAAGTCATGCACGCTCAGGTGCTCAACAACAATGTGCTTTGTGCATGCATGAAACACACAAGAGTTCTCTGCAAGGGAAAAATAACTCTGGCTGTCATAGCATAAAATGATAGAAAGCACAGTCTGAATTAACAGACAAAACAAGCGTTTCAACCACAGTGCCTTAGTAGCCCAGCCACTAGCGCGGCACCCTCATCTCTTGACAAGCTACGTGCGATGCAACTCTATTTCCCACTATGTTTTAGTATAATTGTGTCACCGAGTAGAAGCACGTAGCCCATTTTATTCCGTCCATCAATACTCCAGGCCCAGTCGATGTCTGTGTAGCCACTAATCACCAGTGAGCACTGCCAAAGGAAGTACAGCCTATCGTACGGTGTGGAGACTGCAAACCACACCACTCATAAAACTGCCTGCAATACGGACACAGTGAGAATGAGATGAGGGGATTGATAAAAACTGCAATGTGTAAGAGAGTGGTCGTGGCCAAGTACATAAGAGAGGCAATGAGGCACAAGAAGAGGACCATGTCCACTATCTCCCTTATATATTTTGGACAAGTGTATGTTGTCCGTCTGGTGTGATGGGTGTGGAGGCTAAGGGAACTGCTCCCATGAGGCTGATAAAGGGCTCCTCCACAACATGAGCGGAGCGTGCCTATTGTAGTAAGAGTGTCAATTGTCGGCACGCAAGATCTCCATCTTAAGGAATAAAGCTACAAGACCAAGATTCTTCACCATGTATGCAAGCTAGAGGATAGCCTTGGCCTCCTTCTAAAGCTCCATAAAAGGAGACACAACTAGGAGCTTGTCAACATAGACTAGGATGGCAATGAAATACTCAAGCATTTGTTGGAGGAAAAGTTGTGGATTGGCATCGCTTTGTATGTATCCCATGCCAGTCAATGTGCCTTTGATCTCACAATTCTAGCACCGAGATAACTTCCTTGCACAAGTGCTGGATATTGTAACCGACCTCAAAGTCTGGTGGCTGCACCATGTAAATCTCCTCCTCAAGAATGCCTTGGAGGAATGTGTATTTCACATCCATCTAGTGCAAATCCTAGTTTTGTGGTGAGGCACGATGCCAAATAGAGTAATGTCTATGGTCGTACGTTCAACAAGTACAAAGTTATCGACAAAGTCGACACCTTCATCCTGCTACAAGTCCTTGGCCGTTACTTGGGCCTTGTAGCAATCTAGTCAGCCATCTCACTTGACCTTACCACGAGAGACCCACTTGGCCTGTACCGCCTTCCGTCCTACTGGAAGAATGACTAGCTCATTGACACTATGATCGCGGATGGCTTGGAGGTCATCCTAATGAGTTATGTGCCAAAGCTTTGTGTCCTCTGCAAAGAGTTCCTCTTGATACGTACCATGCTCATACGACCTCAAGCAAGAGCAATGAGTGGCCAAGACACATGTGTTTGGTGTGGGAAGGACCACGACAAGGTTGGCTGCAATATTTTGCATGATGTAGAATTCATGTGTGACTAGCCATTCAGGATGTACCTTAGTGTAGGATGGGTGGATAGTAAGCCCGAGGTGCTTTGGACAAGGATTACCCTTTTAAATACTACAGGCTAGGCATTTATGCGCTATGAAAGCCGGCCCGTGAGCCCTCGAGTGCGGCTGTCAAAGACGACTATAGAGCTTGCGGGTTTACGAGATGCTCGCTTTGGGCTATGGAGCATGAGGATAACTAGGCACGAACGTAGAGGGAAGCAAAGATGCAAACATAGCGACCGTGAGTTCATAGACACGTGGGCAATTGGAGGCTTGAGAAGGTGCAGCTATAAGTGCAGGCACATGTGCATTCATTGGCGTAGGGGAGGCCACAAGCATAGGCACAGGAGTGGCTACATGTAGTAGCATAGATAGAGGCACAAGGGAAGCAGGTTCCACATGCATGAGGGAAGTCACAGGGACCACTGTGGGCACAGACGCAGATGCAAACACTTGGACAGGCAAGGCAACAGGTCCTTCTATCACAATGACATAGTTGTGATCTGCTGATTACTAATTGACAGGTGGGAAGGCATGCACAGAACCATCCACCGGCCTAGACTCCTCCATCTGCGAAGAACATGTACAAGTGAGAGCATGGTCAATGACTAGAGAGAGAATGCGTGAGAAGTTCCATAAGCAAGAGCCTCAAAGAAGATGGCATCTTGGGACTCAACAACTTGGTGACGAGCGATTTCCTAGAAGTGCGAGTCCTTTGACCATGGGACAATGCCCATGAAGGCACACATGCAATAATCACCTACGGAGACTTTGGAGCCCTGCTGGTCCTCACTATACCAGACACAGGCAAAGGAGTCTCAGATTTGTGGTAGCCAAAGGTCAGCACTATTTCCAAACAAGAGCTTGTACGATGTGACATGGTTTGGCATAGGACCATACAAGATGTGGTTCTAGACTCACTTCATGTAGTAGAAGCCCTGAAAGGCAAGGAACTTTGAGACATCGCACAAGCATCATCAAGAGCAACTAACACAACAAGGAAACATGATTTTGTACCACTCGGTTGGGTCAACACACTCACACCTCTCTAACCGTTAAGTGTCCGTAGATGAAAGATTTTGCGATAGCGTGGTCCTAAGGGTCCTGGTTGCAACTGCTGCATGGAGAAGACAGTTTCTTAGCTACTGTCATGGTTGCAATACGAACCTCCTACATTGTGCCAAAGGTTGTCTGCTCCGCATGTGCCGCCTAGAGCCCACGAGTGCTTTTCCTCCCGTCAAGGATCTGGTGGCACTCCTTGTAACAGTGGATGCTCCACAGTTGCACCAATGGTAAACCATCCACTACCACCACTTATTGGTTCCATCTGCTTCTGCTCCTTACTACATGTTTTCTTCCCCTTCTTCCTCTGGATGGCTATTGCAAAGCCATATTCCTGACTAGTCTAGAGACATGGAGAACAACGGAAGAGGAAGAGGTAGAGGTGTATGATAGTCCGGTCAAGGATTTCACTGTTGTCATTAAAATGAGTAGACTCCACTGGTGTGCTCGGGTTGCCTCCTTGGCCACTATCTTCTTGAGGTAGAAGCTTTGGGCTCAAGGAAGGAGTTGGAGATGCTCAGATAGGACCTGAAGGGCGACTCAGCCAAAACCCGAGAACATGTCGTATGGACCCAAGTGTGCCCTCAACATTATGGAGTCAATGGTCGAGAGCGGCAAGCCGCCATCAGTATCCAGCTCATACACTCCCAGTCAAAGAGTTTTGAACCTGGCAAGGTGACGCACCCTTGGCATGTGCGTCTTCACAGAAAAAAATGTCAGTGTGAAATCCCATCCACGATGAGGGTGTGCCCCAGTCCCGGTCCTTGCAGTGCCCAAGAAAGACTAGGAATTGATGAACATCTCCTCAGGGATGGCGTAAAGAAGGCCTTGCATTGCTCATGTTGATGCCTAGATCTAGTGGGGGTCAGAGTCATTGTACTGGCTCAGATAGTGTACCCTCTACGTCAGCCCAAACATGAATTGGCGCCTTTCAAGAATGAAGTCCAGCCTTCCTCAGAGAGCTGGGAGGGGGTGTCATGAATTCATTTGATCACTGCTCCATGGGGAGGATGGCCTTAAGCTTAGGAATAGGTGAGCATAGCAAGGCAAGGCCTCCATCAAGAACATGTATGAACAAGAAGCCCGTCAACCACCTCGAGGCCTGTTGGCACAATGGGGTGAAAGACCGTGTGCCCATAAAAAACTGAAAAAGGCACTCTTAAACAACATGAATCTCTTGTACCCATGGGCACTAAGTGGATGCAGCGCCTCCTGCATCGGGTATCAGAAGGGGTGGTTCTTGTACTTGAGATGGTGCTACTGCATAGCCTAAACAAGTGAACTGGACTCTGATCTACCATAGGTATGAAGCCACAAGATGCAAGTATCGACTATTGAGACACGTCGGAGCGCATCAACAACAAATGCTTGAACTCCTCAAGTGTGTCGTTATCTTGTTACTGATATTGCAAAATGTTATCCCGCTACTCCTAGAGTTTGGAAGTCACTTGTGCGCATGGGCTCGTCGCTTGTGAGTCAACCCCTTCCTCTTCTTGGGCATGGACGTCATGGGTAGCGTTCCAGTTTTTGTGGCTTTCACTGCTACTGTTCTTTCCCCAGCTACATCTATTGTGGTTCTTGATATCAGTGTATTGGAGACATTGATGGCATCAACAACTGTTGGCTAATGCTGACGTTAGCCTACGAATTGTTGTTGCACATGTTTCCTCCTCTGGCAGCCTCTGTCAATATTTTTGATATCCTTAGCATGCCTTTGCTGGCCATTGCAGCCCTTCTAGCCCACACAACCTCTTTTTAGCGGTTAGTGACTGCCGTTGTCCTCGGTGGCGTCCATTTGGAGTAGCTGAATTTCGCCTTCCTCGGTGGCCCCTCTGACGACGTCAGCCGGTCCTCGTCGGGCCTGTCAGTTCTCAAGGTACGTGCAATCCCTCCCTGAACGTCATCGGCTGTCACGATCCTCCGAAGGCTTCCACTAGCCCCTGTTGACCTCACCGCCAATGGCATAGCCAGTCTCACCAAGGGGATGTCTGGCCTTGTAGAGAACTCCGCCGGCCTTGTCGGCCATGTTGGTCTGGCCAACGGCAGTGCCGACCTCACCATTAGTAGGATACATGCTACTACTATCGCTGATGTTGATGCTATGGCCGTGTCTATTTTTTCTCGTGCTTTGGGTTTTTCTGCTGCAGCTACAGTGGCTGCTATTGATGCTGATTTTCTGCTACTTTAACCAAAGCCTACATGGTGGATCCTCCCAGAAATCATTGTGATCACAGTGACTCTCACTGCCTTTACTACTATAGCTCCATCTTTGGTTGCAGCTTAGCAAGGGATGCCTTGCTATTCTGATAACTTAAGAATTCATCTAGAAACTTCCTAGTAGTTCTACTACTAGGAAGTTTCTAATAATTCAAATGTGCCAACACCATCCCAGTTAGTAGATGCACTAGCGCGCAAGGTAGGCGCAAGAACAACAAGGATGTATGACAGCCTCTTAAACTTCATAGGCTTCAATATACGTGGAGAGATAGATGCTGACAAGAAAAAAAGGTCAAATAGCTACCATGGAAGCCTGTCAGCCTGCACACCGTGACAGGTCACATTGTCCTTAACCGACCCAAACAAGTGTTTTTGGCAGTAACTCAGCACAGAAGTATTGACACGTAAAGCCGTATGATTGTACGGACGCAAGATTTTGAGCCGGGCGTAATGAGTGCACACATGCACTAGTTGGGCATTGATTTGTGGACAAAAAACATGCAAATCGGGCTCGTAGCTAGTCCACCAAGAAAACCCGAGAGGACATGGAATTGGTTGCAAAGTGTCCCCAGCATGCCCCCGGGACATACGGACAGGTTTCGTGCGCCTGCGGATGGGTGGATCACCACATGAAGGCACCTCAGTTCGGACAGGGTCCACATCAAGGATCTAGACAAGCATGGAAATAGATGAGTGGCCAGAGTCAGGTGTACACATAAATGGAACTTACTCACATCACAAATAGAACCTTTTGGAAAAGAACACCAGGGATCGGGACAAACAGCTAGAATGCCTTTGGCAGATTGGTGTAGAACTCCGGAGGTCGTCGTACGGTGGGCCGATGAATGTAAGGAAAAAAACTTCCACTCGCAGAGTTTAAAGACTCGTGTACATAAGGAACATAATACTTTGCACTGCTTTAAATGAGACGCCCCAGGACATTGTTGAGTGTAATTTCATGCCGACAGAAAGTAGACGTCAATCTGTTGATCAACATATCGTAATTTAACATAGGGTTCCTAGATACTGTACGACGCATCGTTTCCCTACCACTTGATAAGGTAATCCATCACCTTCCCTTGTCGTTGATGTCCAAGGATGTCTCCAACCTAATACTTTATACCCTGGTTTGTCTCTAGAGTTTGTTCCTGAGGTGCGTCTCTGCTCTCTTTGATCCAGGTAGAGTTTCGGGGAGCTGACATGGAACATATGCTAGTCTTGATTTTAGGTAGAAGTCCAGCGATTATAGATGTTGGCATCTCCTCAAAGACAAACTTGCCCAGTCACTACAATGACAGACCATTGTTTTGTTTGGTTGCTTTGGACTGCTGATATGTTACGTGAACCCTGCCAACCTGCGGAAGTTGCAAGTTTTTTTTTGTAAACCACATCAAAATGTTTTTTTCCTCTTCATGTGGAGGTCATGGAGTTGTGTACAACCTCAGAAGCTGAAAGCTTGACCACCTAGTCAGAATCATTTAGCTTTCACAGGATTTGAAGTAGATGTTTGAGCATCTAATTGGTTTTCTCAGTATTTGTGTCAGTATGGAGATGGAGGGCCGTCAAAAGTTGAATCCGATTGTCTTAGCGAGTCACCAGCTCATGCCAAAATCTACTTGTGAACCTCCCATCTTGGTCGTTGGTGAATGAGGAGATGTCACGTACAATATTGCCACATAAATCTGTAAGGTCATTCTTGGAAGGAGTTATACAAATGGTTATTCTGAGTAACTGGGCTTGAATGATGGGCCAGTGGCTAGGAGCTAGACAGCAACTCTATGAAATCCAGATCAACCATTCAACTCCTAACTGGAATTCCATCACCCAGCCTCTCGGTCGCTCGTGTACAACCTTAGACACTTCAAATTGAGCTTTCCCACATGTTCCACATGTCTTTGGGCTAATCGAAAGCACCGCTCATTGCCCCCTACTCATTGACCTACTGTGCGCACCAAGCAGTTGATCCGCGCCAGTGATGTGTCTGCTCTGTCCTCGAACGATGGTTACGTCCCTTGACCAGCTCAAGCAAGGCAGCTGTGGTGCCTTGCTGCCAAGGCACTATGGCTTCTCGATAGACATGTGTACGATGAAGCAAGGAGAGGTGTATACACTGTCCAAGGCAATTGATCTTAAACCATGTGGCCTCGTATCCTTATGCGTGTCCTTAGCTACCACTGGTGGAATTTTCTTTGATGGCAGCGTATGACATACACACATGACAGTTGCGAAAGATCCATCTGTCCAATCATCCAGATGCGTACTCCAATTGGCCCATCAATCTCAATGAGCTGGTCCGATGACGGCTAAGGTTTGGTGATACATAAGAATGCCACAGCATTTGTTGCAATCCATACACATGAAAAGAATGGCACATAGTGTGTTAGAAAACTAGATCAGTGAAACATACAACAACAATGACCATCCTGCTATTTACTCGCTTGCATGCAAAACTTACATCAAAACAATGTATATAAGAACATACTCCAATATACACATTAGAATAAACTGATCGAACAGGATGAATCTTTTATCAGAAAGAATGATTTGAGTACGAGGTCGGATTTCATGTTTGTCATGCGTACACACGTAGAGTGTGCAGAAACAAATTGAACATTGGAAATGTTACAAACTCTTTCAAAATCCTAAGTTACCCTCTTGTCATAGAAAAATGGTGTTGTACCGTCACAAGGAGACTTGGACTGGTGGGAAGGGTAGACAAGGTTTGATATTTGGAGGTAGAGACAAATGGGGTTTATTGTTCCTAGATGTGGGGGATGGGGTTTTTTTTTATGAGACAGAGGCAACTGGGGCTTATTATTCTATAGATCGGACGGATGGGACTTATTGTTTCAAGGTCGGGATATGTGAGGGTCACACATGACAAAACAGGGGTGTAACAATTTCACTGTTTTGCTATTTCCTCCACTGGCTGTGCTTCACTCTT
Organism: Penium margaritaceum; assembly: GCA_023375785.1. NCBI lineage: Eukaryota > Viridiplantae > Streptophyta > Zygnematophyceae > Desmidiales > Peniaceae > Penium > Penium margaritaceum. The sequence goes on from SZWC01008225.1 coordinate 81,710, forward strand.
TCAGAAAGGACCTCGGATATAAAAAAACAGTTCATTTTTTTACTAGGGATTGATTTTGATGAGGATGTAATGAAATTAAAAAAAAAATCATCTAGAGGACCGCCGCTTGTCCTTCGGTGCATCCGTAAAAAGGGCGGAGTGATCATACATCCCTGTTTCAAGAGAAGAAGCCCGATTCCCCCCTACCTAGAAAAAGAAGCCCCATACGCCCTTGCCTTATGTTAACCATCAGACAGTTCTCCCCACTGTCTTGCAATGCGTTGTGTTACACATTGAGGAAGGTAGCAACTTGAGTGAATCACATCAAGCACCAATCTTTACTTGTTACAATGGAAACAATTGAAGTATTTCTTTTTCTAGGGTTCATGAATAAAGCACACATTCCATTGGAAGTGGTGAAGAATGAAAGTTGATGGTTGAAACATACACTAGGAAATTCTGCAAGCAGTGGAAAACATGGAATATGTACATTCTTTGAACAATCATCGGCTCAATCAATGATTGAGTCAATGATGCGAAGAAGACGTGTGCAGGCCCTAGGTCTTTCACTTTTTACATAGCCTGCAAGAGTGTTTCCACCGCCTTCACAGCATCCTGGCTGGGCAAAGCTATCAACAGGTCATCCATGCAGACAGGGACAGCCACGAAAGGAATAGAAGGTGGGGCGACGAAGAGAGAATGATCCACCATGCTCCATCGATACCCCCCTTTTTCAAAGGTGGCCGTTATCTCTTGGTTCCAGTACCGTGACGACAACTTCAGGCCATAGAGGACCTTTTGTAGCCGCCAGACTCGGTCAGTGCCGTCAGAGAAGCGAGGTGGCTAGACCATGTAGATCTCCTCATCCAACTGGCCATGAAGGAACGCATTGTTGACGTCCATCTATTTGAGTTCCTAATCCTGATGGGCAACAAGACTCAACAGCGCCATGGCTGTGGTGTAGCGTCCGACTAGTGCAAAAGCTTCATAGAAGTCAACATCGGGAACCTGTGAGAACCCTTTTGCTGTGAGCCTCGCCTCTTACTTGTCAAGAGCACCGTTGGGTTTGAAGTTTTGTCGGAAAACCAAACGAGCATCGATGGCCTTGCATCCAGGCGCCAGGTCGACCAGCTCGTAGACCGCATGATCGCCAAGAGCATTATTCTCAGCACGTAGTGCAAACTCCCAATGCTGAGAGTCAGAGGCTATATGTGCTTGACGCACTGTGGGAGGTTCAGGTTGCAAGATCGTGGTTGCTGGCGTGGCGTGACACTGCGCCACGCTGCTCAAGACAACAGCTTCCATGGCTTGCACATGCTCTGAGGAAAGGAACGCATAACCAAGGGAAGAATTGGGGTGGACGACCCCAATGGCCAAACCTAGTGTGTCCATGCCAGTAGGAAGATCAGGAGAGTGCACAGTTTGAGACAGAGGAGGGCGTGCTGGGATTGTGGAAGTGCTATAGTGAGATCGGAGCACACAGAGGCGCCCGTCCCGGGCGAAAGGAGAGACTGGGGTAGGACCACTGGTGATCGGTGGGGGTGAGTCAGCCACATGGACTAGGGAAGTGATAGGTGAGGAAGTCACTAGGGGAGTGACTGGACGGGACGAAGGAGCAGGTGAGGAGGTCACCAACAGTGTGGCTGGACTAGACAGAGCAGCAGAAGAGGACAGCAAGGTCGATCAGATAGGGCCCGTGACAGGAGAGGACAGGCTATCAGAGGAGCTACAAGAGAGAGACAAATTCAGGGGAGAGAGGAGAAACGTGAACAAGAGCGATGCCTGTTGTGGAAGCGGTGGGGGTGTGAAAAGGAACACGGTAGATTTTGCCATGGTTCATGCCACGTAGGACGGCATGACCAGAGGGACAAAGACGGACGGTGCCAACACCATGACTTGCAGTGAAGTCCATACCTTGATCATCCAAAGACGGCACGGACAGAAGGTTGAGTTCCAAGAAAGGTACGTACAGGGCATCAGTCAGATACAGGACACCACTTGGACCAACAAAATGCATGACACCAACACCCTGAACATGTAGCAACTGTCCGGGCCCAGTGTGAACAAAGCGAAAAGACCCGACGGGCCCCAACGAGACAAACAAGGAATGGACAGATGCCATGCGGTGGCCAGACTCAAAGTCAAAGATCAAGAAGTCATAAGGGACACGCACTGAGGGCAAGACGCCTGACGTCGCAACCATACCAACAGAGCAAACACACGCAAAAAAGGCACACAACGCAAGAAGAGAGAGACAGCAAGGAAGGAAGACAGACTGCCACTGCTCAATCCAAGGGATAGTAGCACACATGGCACCCGGAACGTGACCAGGGAAGGTTCCCACAAAGAACAATGCCAGTCTGACAAGCAAAACCTCTGGCCAATGGTGCAACACTCTCACCTCCCTGATTGTGCAAGCAAATGAGCTCAAGGAGGGACTGCTTGAGCTGGCGCTCCCGATTGCCGCAGTCACCATCAACACACACCGACACGGATGGAGTCAATGTGCCAGAGGAAGGGGGAAACCACGGTGGGGCTGTGTAGGCAGAGGATGGGGGTCCGGTATACATGAGGATGCCATAAGGAGGTGGCCAGTCCCAGGGAACACATTCAGGAGGCAGAGGACAGGAAACACCAAGGGTGGAGTGAGCCTAGGCCATGGCAGGGGCAGAGGAGCAAGAGACGGAGGAAGATGCCATAGGGGTGGAGCTGGAGGGGGGAGCCCAATGAGCGCGCATAGCCCGTGCCAAGCGAAGATCATCCGGAGGAGCCGGGCATGTCCGAGCAGAGTGCTCTGGAGAGCCATGTATTTAGCACACGATGGCGCCGGGAACACGAGAGGCCGTGGCGGCACCCTTCTCCTTGCCCTTGCCCTTGCCCTTGCCCTTATCCTTGCCTTTCCCACGGCCCTAGGAGGCAAGAACGGAGGCAATTGAGGACAAGGAAGAAGAGGCCACAACAGAAGAGGAGGCAGACGAGGTGGAGGGTGCAAAAGCAGTGGTGAGAGCAGCAACACACTTGATTGCACAATGATGGAGACGCTTGTTCTGAAGATTGGTCCACCATGCAGCAAGGCGTTCGGAGAAGATGTCCTAGAGGGCGCCAACCCCAGAAAGAGACCTCACTTAGACATGATTCAAGGCAAGGCATTGCAGTTCATCTACCTTGACATCGAGGAGGAGGTCAGACAGCTCCGGAATGAGGCCATTGACCATGGTCAATACGGTTTAGAGCTAACCAGGCACTAGATCACTTAGCTTGCGGAGGGGCTTGAGACTCCGAGCCCAATAGGCATCGGAGATCTTATCAACACGCATGAGAAGCGTGTTAAACTGGATGGTAAGGACACTCTGAATGGCCTGACCGGTGACAATGGTGCGACGGTGCAACATGGCATATGCGCTGACAGGGTTAGCCAGGCGCTAGACAGCAGGGTCAGCATTGAAGGTGCCAACATCATCAATCAAGGACTCAAGCACAGTGATGATGAGAGCGCAAACAGCACGGGCAGACTCAACAACAAGAGGAGTGAAGGGAAGAATAGTAGGGGAGTGTTACTCTCAAAACTTCTCCCCTTGAGCCCAGCTGCTGAAGCGGACCTCCAAGAAAGAGAAGGAGAGTCTAGAAGTGAGAGAAGGTGGCTGAAAGAAGAAATCATGCTGGCGGGGCATGGCAATCGGCAGCTATAGGAGAGACGCCAGTCTGTGTAGTGGCAAAAGTGCTGGAGGGAGAGGATGTGCTAGCTACTGGAGTGACATTGGCCCTAGCAAGCAGGATAGCACACGCAACAGGGAGGCAACGCAAGACTAAAGAAGCAACCTCATCTACAAAGGCGGCACGATTGCCTTCCACCAACTTGAGACGGACTTCAGCCTCTTGCTAGGCCTTGCCTGCGAGGGCCAACTGGCGCCGAAGAGCCGGAATGACTGACTTGTCGTCACCAGAGATAGTGACGACGGAGGAACTCCGTTGGACCAATTTTGGCAGAGTTTCTCCAGCCCTAGTGGGTGTGGGGAATGTGGGTATGCCTTAGGCAGGTATCTGAGTTCTGCAGGACAGCCCACCCCAAGTCAGACAAGACAAGCCACCACAAAGAGAGCAAGGAGAGAATGCACGCAGGCACATGAGGTAAAGGGGGAAAGTCAGGCAGTGCCCGCGGGAGACGGGTAACCCAGAAAAGAAAGGAAAGGAGGGATAGCAGCGGTAAAGGCCGCAGAGAGGATAGAGATGGTGGACGCGACTAGGACCGCTAGGGCAAGGGCACTAGTGGTGAAGGTAGCGTGGAGCGTGGTAAAGACGGTCGCAACGGAAACTGTTGTAGTGACGAAGCTAGAGCCAGCAGATGGTGCAAGTGTCGCGAAGACAACGACAGCTCACGAAGAAGTGTGGATGGAATCCACGGCGGCAAGTACAACAGATGTAGCTCAGGCCGTCGCTGATGGAATGGCCAAAGTTGCTACGGAGATCTCAGTTCCTATGTCAGCGGCGGCAACAGCAACAGGGCCAGCGATGATTGCAACCTCTGTGTAAGCCTCGATAGCACGCCCTATGGAGTTGACGGTGGGAGCGCGAGAAGCTCTATCGGCTGTTGGAAATGTAGTTGTGCCTATTACAGCTACGTTTATGATTGCGGACATTGTGGGGGTGAGGGTACCCACAAGACTGACAACATGCTGTGTCAATGCTACGTTGAGTTGAGCAGTACTGACCTCTCGACCGTCGTGTTGCTAGTATACCCTCGAGATGAAGGGGTTGAGGAGACGATTACCGGACAGCGATGTGAAGCCCGCGTAGACGGTGCTAAGGCGGACTCAAACGTGCCCGGTCGCTACTCGCTCCTCTACGACAAAGCTCACAACATTGTGGTGCCCTCCTTGCGTAGTAGCCACTAGAGAAGAATGTGCCGGAAACTTCATGATGTTCGAGCATGGCGGCTGCAATACCACCCTCGCGATGTCACGGAGATGGTGAAGTTGTAGGGTACCATCTGTTGTGACTCTTGTGAAGTGCACGCGTGCGGCAGCTGCTGGTGACAGCTGTGGCTACGAATACGGCCTTTTATGTCGCGGTTGCGGCTATGGTGGTGTGTCTGCATCGATATGGGCGTGGTTATGCTTGCGACTACGGCGGTGGGTGTGCCGCTAATCAACCGTACCTGCTACAGCTACGGCCTCTGAGCCTGCAAACACAACTCGGTTGTGACTACAGCTATGGCGATGATGGCCGTAGCTGCTCTGCTGATGACGACACTTATGCTGCGGCTGCCGATCAAATGCATTGTCACAATGTGGACGTTGCAACTGTGCTGCAAGGTGTGGTAGCCCCTGTTGATATGGTAGCTCACGGCAGTTGTGAGTGCCACTGCAGCTGAGGTGTACATGCTGCCACAGATGCAAACAACATGCCTATCAAGCAAGATGTGACGTAAGCAGCAGCCGTAACTCTCGCTGATGATGTGGCTGTTGCAGTTGCGGCCATGGCTTCCATTGCAGCTTCAATTGCTTTGGCTACGGCTATGGCTATAGATGCCGCCGCTAATGTTGGAGCTATGGTCGCGAGGTTGCCACTGCAATTATTGTAGTCCCTACAGTGTGAGGGTTTGAGAAGAGACCCCGCACGTGGACTGCCCTCCACACGGTTGCTGTGAAACAATGCACAGCCAAGAGGGTTGCGCGGGTGCACTGCGTGGTGAGCAGTGCTCACCACTATAGGAGAACCTGCTGGCTGAGAGATGGCCGGTGGCGTGGAAGAACGTTAGCGGAAGCTAAGATGGCTGTGGTGAAGAGACACAGCGGAGAGTCATGGATCGTGAGCACTGGTGAAACAGTTCTCTCTCCCTCAATCACTCTAGTGCCAATAGGAAAGAGCACCTATTGTTGGGAGCGTGGGAGACAAGCATGAGTGCAAGAGAGTCACTCAAGCTACCATGGATGTGCAGGTTTAACAACGCCACACAAAGAGGTGCATAAGTGGTAAGTAAGAGTAGGACGAGATGTATGGTGTAGTGTGAGCGAGAGAGCAAGGGGCCCAGAAGTGAGCTCGCCGTATCTCGCACCTCGTGCCCACCAAGGCACCAAACTGGTGCCTGCTATGTCAATAAACACAACACGCACACAGGAGTTCGTAACCTACGAACGACAACCTAGCTACATCCAAACAATATAGCACTAGGAAACCTAGTGTAACTAAATGACGCTGAGCCTATAAGAGGTCTTTGCTATGAGAACTTGTAGGCGTTGCCTCTTTGCGCAAACCCCCGTAACATCACCACGGCTGTTGTGACACCAGTATCGGCATCCATCCGTCGTTAATCACTTGCATCAGTGAGGTGTGTGTATAGCGGGGCCAGAGGTCTCAACATGTTTGTGGTCCACAAACCAGCAATGTGGACGAGAACAATGGGTACATGTCATCGAGGACATCCTTGGCTATCGACGATGTGGCAAAACGACAGAATTTCTGGTCAAGTGGCATAGTATGACGCCGCACGTAACAGGTGGGAACCCTATGACAACCTCCACGGCATCGATTATGTTGGTTTTCATGCAGCTCTCTTTGTACTCTGTTGTGCCCTTTCGGTTTGTGTACATCGGCGTGCAGATGAATGACGGCAAGATGCGAAGCTACCGGACTATCATCTAGTGGAGCCGACGCACGCCCTGGCAGACCTCCTTGGCAGTCGTGCCGCCGGCAGTCACTGTCGTTAGGTATGATGCCTGCACGTGTCTAGTGCTGGGTTTGACTGCTTTGTTGCATCTGCAGCGGCATGTTCTGCTTAGGGTCCAAGTTTCATATTATTCGGGCACTGTTGTGACCCGGGACTAGCGTAGATGCCGCCATAGCTTAGGCGGCTATAACTCATTGCTGTTACTTTTCTAGGTGATTCCTACTGCATGACTACGTTTGCAGCGTGGGTATTATGGTATGGTCCAGTTTTCAGGCAAAACGGAGGACACTCGGGCTTTGGGCTGTCGGCTGCATTGCAAGGCTCACCGAGAAAACCCTGCTTGCAGAAAAAAGGCCATTTTTCTTGTTGGCTTGGAAACGGAGTAACAAGCACTACAGAGCTGGGGGGAAGCTAGAACTTGGAGGGGTCTCCCATTTTTGTTCATTCTTGCTTCCTAATCAGTCATTTCCAATTTTCAGCCATTGTGTGGCGTTAACTCTGGCGCACGTGTTTCTGAGTAACACCAGAGCTCTCAGACTTAGACTCTGGTGTAGGAGACTGAGGGGACAGCGTAAGCAACGAGCGTGGGTTCCCGCACGCTGCATCAACAACGTTGCTGCCCCAACGTGCTGCATTAGGTTTTCAAGCTAATCATTGGATGAACGGATACTATCGCTGTCACCGAGCCACATTTGTACGCGCGCTGGGATGTCGGGACTAAACGGTGGGGAAATGTTATGTACCAGACGTACACGAGTTCCTAATGTTTCCAAGAATTCATTTCTTTCATGACACAAATAGCAAACCGCGTAGCAAGACCTTTATTTTCACTCCGATGGTTGTGGGCAATTTGGCCAACTGCCCTCAGCCCCTATTGAGGGCAGTTGGCCAAATTGGGGAATCCTTCTTGTAGTTTTTAACAAATTCGACCACTTTGGAGAATCGTTGACAGAAGTGTGGCGACCTTTCGGTCGACTTATCCACGCACCGAGAAATGTCGAGATATATGAAGATGCATATCGCATCTTCACTGTCGGTCTTTGAAGACCCCTGATTCCTAGGCAGAGCTTTTCAATCCGACCACTCACGACAAAAATCCACACCCGTCGCTTGACAATCAAATTGAAGACACTTGTACATATGTGTTCAATCATTTCGAGACTTGTAATCGAAGTTTACTTATCGCTAATTATAAACTGCCCAAGTGTCCTAAATGCTCACACTATTTTCTGCCTCGAAAATTATACCTGTCCACCATCTACACTTCGTTGGGCATAACACAAGAGCCCACGTTTGGTTTTTCGTAACATGGAGAACTGGACTTGAGCCAGTGGCAAATGGGACTTATCTTTTACAATCAGGGGAATATGGGGCTTAATGTTTCGATTTTGAGGTGGATATAGCTGGTCTTTCAAGGTATTCGTGAATAGGGTTTATTTGTGTCAGTTTAGGAGCAGATTGTTTTATTATTTTAAGGGTGGGGTATTCCGAGATCATGCATAAAAGAGTAGGGGGTTTGGGGTATTTTCACCGCTGTCAACGTTGGACTGATTCTTCTCCAGGTCCGGAAGACTGCCGGTTCAGGGCCGCAGGGTTCGTGTTGGGTCCGTCGTACCTGCTTCCTCGACTCGTTGACCGCGCTTGGCACTCGCTGAGGTCCATATGGGGCAAGTTCTTCAACAACGTGGCTTGAACGATCGAGCCTAGTCCATCCGTGCCGTCGAGCGCTGTCGTGCTGGGCTTTTGCTGTGCCGTCCGACCGCTGCTCCAGTGCAACGTACTCGGCTGGCTGGCAGGCTCCTGTGCGCTTCTTGTTGACGACGCGTGGCCGTTCCGTTTCCCCCGTTGCGTTTTCTCTCTC
>SZWC01008226.1:42091-56354 GCA_023375785.1 Penium margaritaceum
GAAGATGATGATGATGATGATGATGATGATGATGATGATGATGATGATGATGATGATGATGATGATGATGATGATGACGGAAACGACAAAGACGACGACAACAACGACGACGATGACAAAGACGACGACGACGACGACGACAACGACGACGACGACGGCGGCGGCGGCATTGACAACGACAACGACGGCGGCGACGACGACGACGACGACGACGATACAACGAGAACGACGACAACGCCGACCACGACGACGACAACGACGACGACGACGACGGCAGGGGCGGTGACGATGACGACGACGACGGCCAATCACGTACCTTGAACACAGCGCCAGCGATGGTGGTGCCGGTCTTTCTGAACTTGGGCAGTTTGACGCCGCCCTGCTGCTGGAGGTAGGCGTTGCGCATGCACAGCTCGTAGCAGAACCCGTCCTCCCCACCGTCCTCAGCCTCCCGCTGCTGCCGCTGCTGGTGCTGCTGTGCGAGCGGCATGGCGGCCCTCTCTGAGTTGAAAACTTCTCAGGGAAACGGGATGCCGAGCAGGAGATCTGCACGCACACAAAAACAAACTTCTGCTGCTTCCCACGGAATTTGTGCCGGGGACTCTCCCTCTCTTCTTCCCCCCGGGATTTGTGCCTTTACAGAACTTATGCACGTTGTCAGGGGGTCGTTGACCCGCCTTATGCCGCAGTTCGACAAGTCGCACTGCAGGGAAAGTGGGCGAACGGCCACATGTCAACTTGTGCTACACATTGTCCGCAACCGCCACCTCCGAAAACTCACAGAACCTCCGACAGTAAGGCCGTGGACTGCCGCTATGACGACGACCAATCACGGGGCGGAATCTTACGCCGGGATAAGTCCCAAGTAGCCCGCATTCAGCCACGCGCGTTATCTCAATGCCCCCAAGACATGCATAATTTCGACAGGGGTGTGACCATATGTCCACAGAATTCCCACTAGATCTGATACATCCAGTAACCGCTCTTTAACAACGCCATATCCACCAGTTTCAAACTTTAAAAATGAGATATCCACAGGTCAAAGAAAATAAACGAGGTATCCAGGAATAAGCACGCGAACACCATGTCGACGTTGCATAAAACGCAGCATCAGAATGCTGACGTCATTATTTCAGTCGAACAGTCACAAACCCCTTTTACGAGGGCTTTGTGACAGTTCAAAGGAGGGGTTTGCGTGGGATTTGGTTGGGGGGTGCGAGACGCCCCATGCGTTGAAAGGGAACCTGTTGACCCCCGCTACCGCGAGGCCCAGCAAGTGCACGCGCAAAAAATAAAACCCTCAACCCCGAATGTAATTCGGGGTCGGGTTTGAACTCAATTTCCATTGTAAACAGGGGGGGTTTGCGTGCGAGGAAAAAACTATTGGAAACAGGTGTTTTGTGCAGTCGCGATCGGTCCGGAAAAGAGAATTGGCTATGGGGGGGGGGTTCATTGCTCAATCACGATCTTGAAAGGGAGGGGGAGTGGCGATCGAGCGTCGGTCTCATGGCCATCTTCGCCATGATCGCCTGTCATGCTCGATCAGCATGATCGAGCATGACGAGCGAGCTGGATACCTCGTTCTTATATTTTAAAGTGCTGGATATGGGGGACATAAATTTCCGCTCAAGGATATGGCAGGGTCTACTTTTTGGGATCGTGGATATCTTGGCTATTCTGCCCTAATTTCTAGCAATCTCCAATTTACAGGAGCAGGGGGTTCATGCTACACCGAGCAGAACGAGTGTGGTTCATAGGAATGAGGTGTGGAGCAGAGGACGATTCAGGAAATAAGTAATATTGCGTATTTTGTATTTAGCAGTTAATTTTACTTCAACGCAAAGTGGCGACATGTTAGGCGCATACATGCACATGCAAGAAACATAATGAGGCATAGGGCATATGTTGTTACATCCCTGACGTACACGAGTCCCTAGACTCCACAATGGGGAATTTCTGTCCTTGAATTCATAGCCCACCAAGTGTCGACCTCAAGACTTTCTCGTCGATCGGCCAAGGGCAATCTGGCCACCTACCCCGACCTCCGATGTGAGAGTGGGTGCTCTCTGGAGATTAGGCTTTAGTGTGTGGAGAGCACAGTCGTAGCGAAAAGAAAGACTTGGAAATTTCTGGAAGCCAGAGCTCGAAGATACAGGTTTATTAGATTCAATTGAGTACAGGGTATTCATACTGTCCGGCTGGCTAGCCCAGGTCTCAGCCTACTGCTTTCCTAGCTTGCTACGACAAGCTACTTGCACCTGAACTCGGTGCTCTGCTTACACCTGAACCTGGTGCTCTACTTGCACCTAATGCCTAGTGCGAGAAATGCATGGCCGTCGATCGTCGAGATCGACGGTCTGTCTTCTCTCTTGGCGAGCCGCCGCGTTGACTTCGTATGGCTCTCGGCGGTGGGTGCGGTCGCCTTGTTGTACACGCCACCGGAGAACTCCGACCGTCGCACGGTCGCAGTTGCCGGTTTTACTGCCACCGTTGACGGCGTCCGTTGCCGGGGCCGTCCGTCGAAACAATCCCTCGGCGGATGGCATCACTGGTACGCCACTTGTCGAGAGGAGGGGAAGCCACCCTCGCTTGGCATGTCCGGAACGCCATGCGAAGGTGCGAGCAAAACACGCCCTTGGCGTGTGGAGCTTGCACTTGCTCGCTCGCTCCTCGCGTCCTCGCGTCCTCATATCCCCGCATCTGCATAATCGCGGTCGAGCGGAGGTGAGCTCGACTGCGAGCCAAATTTCCGAAAAACGGAAAATGGCCCAGATGCCCCTCGAACTCGGACGAGGCCCCGAGTATGTTAGATAAATAGGGGCACCTCATTACATTCACCCCCCCCCCCCCCGTCGGAGGCGCAACGTCCCGGCGCGCCTGAGATACTCCTGGAGAAGAGTGTTGGTACCCCCAACATGGAAGTTGGCCTCTGGCTCCCAAGAGTTGTGCTCCGCCGGGTACCCCTTACACTACACCAGAAACTCGCGCCGACGTCCCCTCTTGCGATCCGCCAAAATCTTCTCCACCTCAAACTCCTCACTTCCTTCAACCTGGACAATAGGAGGTGGAGCCATCCCGCGACCTTGGAAGAATGTGTTAGGCTCGCGATAGGCACGAAGCAAGGAGATGTGGAACACCGGATGGATGGTGTAGTGAGCGGGCAGCTCCAGCTTGTATGAAACGGCCGACCGCTTCTCCAAAATGCAGAACCGACCCACCCATCGTGGTTTCAGCTTGGGACTCCCCACTCCCATCAGTTACAGGTTAGCAGAGTTCAGCATCATTTGATCTCCCACTTGGAACTCCTCTGCAGAGCGATGCTTATCAGCCTACCGCTTCTGTTGCTTCTTTGCCTTTAACAGCCGTTGCCGCACCACGTCCCAAGTGGTGGCAAACCCTTCACCAATCTGCTGCACAACCGGAAGAGATGTTGTCATAGCAAGGGCGGCTGGGCTCAATGGCTGGTGGCCATAGACCACCTCAAACGGTGACTTTCCTGTTGACGCTGAAACCGTTGAGTTGTAGGCAAACTCTGCCACTCCGAGCTTCTCCTCCCAACCCTCTCCATCCGGTGGGACCATGCTCTGCAGCAGTTGCTCCAATGTCTGGTTCGTGTGCTCCGTCTGCCCATCGCTCTGTGGGTGATATACCGTGGTCAGCTGCACCCGCGTGCCCAGCTTCTCCATGAGATCTCTCCGGATTCGCGAAGTGAAGTGTGGATCACAATCTGAGACCACCGACTGTGGCACTCCATGCACCTTGATGACATGGTTGAGGAGGAGTTGAGCTGTCCCGGCAGCTATGATACTATCAGGACATGCGATGAAATGTGCCATCTTGGAAAACCGATCCACCACCACCAACACCGTGTTGTTACCCTGCTGCATCATAGGCAACCCGCCGATGAAGTCAAGCAAGATGTCTGTTCAGGGCCTCTCTAGTACAGGTAATAGTTGTAGCTCCCCTGGTGGCTTGGTCCTCCATGCCTTGATGCGTTGGCACACATCGCAGCTGCTCACAAACATCTTGCAATCAATTGCCATTGACGACCACCAATATTGGCGTGCCAAGGCCTTGAGCGTCTTTTCGAAGCCGAAGTGACCTGAGTAAAGGGTGTCATGCGCCTTCTCCAACAACAACTGTTTCAATGGCGCATAGTCCGGCACGACAATCCTCCACTCCTGCCCCCTTCGCCAATACACTCCATCCCACGTGGCGTCTTTCAGCGCACCACCCGTGAACTCACTGTCCACGCCATAGCCTTACTTGAACAGGCTATGCATGACTGGAGATCCCATCAGCAATGAGATGGCATTGAGGCTTAAGTCTGGCCTCTGTGACAGAGGATCTGCCGGGTTCACCTTCCCAGGCTTGTACTCAATCTCGTAGTCAAAACTCCCCTCAAGAAACGCCATCCAGCGAGTTTGTCAATGACTGAGGTTTGGCTGCGTCTTCAGGTACTTCTGGGCGTAATGGTCCGTGAAGACCACTCAGCGCCGCGACTCAAGGTAGCACCCCAAGTGCTTGAACGCATGGATCACCAACAGCATCTCCTTTTCATGGATTGCGTACTCCAGCTCCGCACCTTGCAACTTGTGAGACGCGTACACAATCGGCTGCGACCCCTTCCCGTGATCCTGCATGAGCACCGCCCCAATGGCATAGTCGCTTGCATCCATCGCCATGAAGTACTCCTTGGATGAATTTGGATGCACCAGGACCGGAGCGTTACACATGGCAGTCTTGAGCTCGTCAAAGCTCTTCTGCTCCTGATCGTCCCATTCCCACTGGTGATCCTTCTTCAGCAGCTGAGTCAGCGGCGCACCCTTCTCTATGTACCCACGGATGAATTTCCGGTAGTAGTTGACAAACCCCAAGAAGACCTGGATGTCACGCACGCACTTTGGTGTTGGCCACTACTTCACTACTTTCACCTTCTTTAAGTCCATGCGGAGACCCTTGCCGCTTACGATGTGCCCAAGGAACTCCACCTCCCTTTTCTCGAACTCGCACTTGGAGAGCTTTGCAAAAAACTTCTATCTCCGAAGAATTTCCAACACCTATCGAAGATGTTGCTGATGCTCTTCCAGAGTTCGGGAGTAGATGAGGATGTCGTCGAGGAACACCACCATGAACTGGTCCAAGTGAGGGTGGAAGATCCTGTTCATGAGGCTCATGAACGTTGCAGGAGCATTGGTCAACCCAAACGGCATCACGAGGTACTCGAAATGACCGTACCGCGTCCGGAACGCTGTCTTCTCCACATCCTGCTCTGCAATCCGGATCTGATGGTACCCCAAGTGCAAATCAATCTTGCTGAAGAACTACGCTCCCCTCAGCTGGTCAAACAGCTCCTGGACCCTTGGTAGCGGCTACCGGTTCTTGATTGTTACATTGTTCAGTACGCGATAGTCCACACACATCCGCAGCCCCCCTGTCTTTTTCTTCACAAAGAGGACAGGTGTAGTGTAGGGTGACACCGATGGGCTGATGAAACCTTGCTTCGTCAGCTCCTCCAACTGCTTCTTTAGCTCACCCAGCTCATTATTGCTCATGCGATTAGCAGCTCGTACCGTTGGAGTTGCTCTCGGAACCACATCAATTTTGTGGTCGATGTCCCGCTTTGGTGGTAACCCCTTTGGCAGCTCAGGAGGAAACACGTCACTGTAGCTGTCTAACATTCCTTTGATACCTTCCGACAGCTCTGTTGCAGGTGCTTTCTGATGCTCGCCCTCTTGTTGCTTGGTCTCCGCTGCCAGCATTTCCACCTCTGCAACTGCTTCCTTCTGCCGCATCCACACAAGGTACACTTGTTCCCCCTTGCGCTGACAGCGCTTCAGCTGCACGTAACTTAACTATGCCACCTTGCCTACCTTGGAGTCCTTCTCCTCTGCCCACAACGACAAAATGATTTGCTCTCCGCTTTTCTTCAATTTCACCTAGCTGCGCACCCAATCCACGGTAGGATTCCACCGGTGCAGCCAGTCACGCCCTAGAATGGCGTCATAGGTATCCATTGGGCACGTGCGAAAGTTCATCTCGCACGACATCTTGCCCAGACGGAACCTCAAAAGCTTCAGAGGCAGCCCACACTCCAGCTCCCCTTGTACCAACTTGGCTGTAGTTGGCTTCCCGGGTAGCCGTGCAAGCCCCAACCTCTTGGCAAGCTCGTCGTTGAAGAATGAATGTGACGCGCCGCAATCCAGTAATGCTTTAATATGTCGGCAAGTCTGGCGCCTCTCGCCGTCCGTAGAACCAGCCGATAATATTTTGGCTCTCAGGAGGATCCCTGGAACGCTCCCGCGTCCATCGCTCCGCAGCAATACATTCGGCAGTTCCCTAGTTGTGGAAGGACTTTCGGGGCTGGTCTTTGCTGATGCGGACCAAGTTTTCCAAGCAGATGGCTACCCGCCACTCACTGCTGGTTACCGTTTCCCTGCTGCTTCTTCTTGCAGTCCTTCTTGTGGTGCCCAGGCTTCTTGCAGATCCAACGGTTCCCGCCACGCGGCTTGCTCTGTTCCTGGCCTCCTTGTACTACGTCAATCTCCATGGGGTCGGTTTGTTGGTGATGTGCTCGACGCTGAAGAATTTCCTGCTTCTCACGGAAACCCCCTCAATGGTAGCGTAGCGCATCAACGCGCTTACCAGTGGCTACCATCACCTGGAACCCCGTGATTCCAGTGAGTGCCAGCGTGCGCTCAATTTTTGCCTTCAAGGCGTCATGGTACTTGTCTGCCATCTCCGGCTCGCTCATGTCGTCGATCTCCGAGCACAACGCCAAGAAACGGCGTGTGTACTCTTGTACCGAGCCGATCTGCTGCAGCTGCTTAAGCTTGTTGCGTGCGCCCATGGAGGCGTTCACGAGATCAAATCGATCTCTGATGACTTTCTCAAAATGCTCCCATGTCGTCGGCACGCGCGCTTCAGCTTGCCCCGCGCCTGGTTGCCACAACACGGCATGTTGCACAGCTACGTTCCCACCTCCACCTCGAGTGGCCAGCATACTCAGCTGCCTCCACCACTCAAATGTTGCTCCGCGTAGCAGTGTCACCGCGAATGACACACGCACAGCATCGTCCTCTGGAGGGTGACCCAGAGCTCCAAAGTAGCTGTTCATCGCGAACAACCAGGTCCGAACCCTCCACCCTTGACAGAGGGATTGAATGCTTCCGGAGCCTTAGGCTTTGGTCTTTGCGGACTCCTTGACCGGGCCACCCCAACCTGCCCAGCGCCAGTCCCGTCCCACAGGTCAGCCATCTGCCGATTAAGCCGCTCGTTCTCCAGCTTGAGGGCTCCCAGCTGCTCTACAATCTGCTGCAGGGCCTGCTCCATGGCTCTTGACAACTTTTAGCCATTAGAGATCGTGCAAAAAAAAAAATTGGCAGCATTTCGGGAGCAATCGAAAAAAATTTGGCAAATATTCGGCAGTCCGGGACGAAAATCTGACGTCTTCGAAGTGCGTGGGAGTCACCCATTGTCTCCCGCGTGTGCACGGTAGGCCGTGTGGACGCTCTAGAAATACAGAAAACTTTCCAGAGGTTGGCTCGTGCGTTGGCTTCGAAGTCTGGTTCAGCAATCTCCCTCTCAATCAGCCTCGACATTGTCCTGCGTAGTCCGTGCCTTCGCTCCTTGAAGTTTTGCAAGCTCCGGCAGCGCTTCCGCCCAACGCGTGGCTCCGGCTCTGATACCAGATGTGAGAGTGGGTGCTCTCTAAAGATTAGGCTTTAGTGTGTGGAGAGCACAATCGCAGCGGAATGATAGACTTGGAGATGTCTGGAAGCCAGAGCTCGAAGATACAGGTTTATTAGATTCAACTGAGTAGAGGGTATTCATACTGTCCGGCTGGCTAGCCTAGGCCTCAGCCTACCGCTTTCCTAGCTTGCCATGACAAGCTACTTGCACCTGAACTCGGTGCTCTGGTTGCACCTGAACCTGGTGCTCTACTTGCACCTAATGCCTAGTGCGAGAAATGCTTCGCCGTCGATCGTCGAGATCAACGGTCTGTCTTCTCTCTTGGCGAGCCGCCGCGTTGACCTCGTATGGCTCTCGGCAGTGGGTGCGGTCGCCTTGTTGTACATGCCACCGGAGAACTCCGACCGACGCACGGTCACAGTCACTGGTTTTACTGCCACCGTTGACCGCGTTCGTTGCCTAGTCTGTCCGTCGAAGCAACCCCTCGGCGGAGGGCATCACCGGTACGCCACTCGCCGAGAGGAGAGGAAGCCACCCTCGTGTGGCATGTTCGGAACGCCACGCGAAGGTGCAAGCAAAACACGCCCTTGGCTTGTGGAGCTCAGACTTGCTCGCTCGCTCCTCGCGTCCTCGCGTCCTCGCATCCCCGCATCCGCATAGTCGCGGTCGAGCGAAGGTGAGCTCGACCGCCAGCCAAATTTCTGAAAAACGGAAAATGACCCAGATGCCCCTCAAACTCGGACGAGGCCCCGAGTATGTCAGAAAAACAGGGGCACCTCATTACATCCAGAGTTTGCTTCCAAAGGTTTTGACACATTCAGCAACTTTATAGAAGGTTCAACGGAAGAATCACGAACTATATCCATGTTTCAATACTGTTTGGTCGACTTATCGACGGTGCTAAACGTTTTTATAATCCGCCTCGATATTCTCGAAACCTTTCGACTCTCCAGCGGAGTTTCTCGAAGACACAGATCACGTCGGGACGTCGCACGCGTCGCTTGGCTCGAGCGCCCAAGACCCAACATATGTCTCATTGTCATTCTCGTCAATGTAATTTTGCTCAACTTGTTCAACACTTGTCATCGAAGTACACCAACTCCTAAAATTAGCCAAATGTCCCAATTCCTTGAATTGTCTTCTTCTTCACACCTCATTCTTGTAAACCACCAACATTCCGCTCAGAGAAACACTTGGTACCAGTGCACAGCGGTGTTGGAGGGACAGCCGACACATTAACTACAAGGCGTCAACCTTGCACAAGTGTTCGATGCATCTCCACCATTCAGAAGATCACAAACTTTGTGACAACAGCGGTGAACAGAGCGACCGTTCCCGGCAAAGAGCAACACCAACCGACAAAGACTTCGGCGATGGAGGATCAACAGCACGCGATCAACAACACTCTCTAGGAGAACAAGGAAAAAAACGACAGTTTTCGCGACAAACAACGCAGCACCGACGACCACAACGGCCAACCTGATGACAGAACACTCGGGCTTGGTAAATCCGTTCTCCCTGCTGTTGCGCACCAGCTCGACATCTGGCACGTGATCCAGAAGCCACCCGATGCGCGCATCGGGTTCAGGACGCCACAACTTGCGATAGTGCCGGCAATGAGAGAGGGTGAGGTGGACGAGGCACATGCAGCAAGACAGCGGGGAAGGACAATAGACTGCTAGTGCTCAACCCATGGGACGAAAGTACACAACATCCCAAGGACGTGATCGGGGGGATCACAACGGAGAAGTGAATCAGTGTGACAAGCGGAACCTCTGGCCAACGATACAAAACTCTCACCTCCCTGAACGCGAAGGCGGAGGAGCTGAAGGAGGGACTGCTCGAGGGGACGCNTAGACTGCTAGTGCTCAACCCATGGGACGAAAGTACACAACATCCCAAGGACGTGATCGGGGGGATCACAACGGAGAAGTGAATCAGTGTGACAAGCGGAACTTCTGGCCAACGATACAAAACTCTCACCTCCCTGAACGCGAAGGCGGAGGAGCTGAAGGAGGGACTGCTCGAGGGGATGCTCGCCATCAGCAGCGACAGAAGCTGTCGGAGCTGGAGTGGAAGCACTTGAGGATGGAGGAAACCACGGCGCCGGGAGGCAAGCCGAGGAGGGAGGCCCTGTGTAGGAGGGCTCACAATATGTAGGAGGCCAGTGCCAAGGATACAGGAGAGGAGAAGGGCCGGAGGGGACCGCTGAGGTGGAATAGACATGCGCCGATGACGTCGGGGTAGGAAGGGGAGGAGGTAAAGGTGGTCCCTAACGCGGCGAAAGTACCCAAGGTGCGTGCCCTGTGTGCACGCATTGCGCGGGCAAGGCGGATACCATTTTTAGGAGGGGGACAGGTACGGGCCGAGTGCTCGGAAGAGCCGCAATTCCAGGGATGCGAGTCGTGAAGGCAGATGCCTTTGCGGGACCCTTGCCCTTCCCGCGACCCTTACCCGTTGCACGACCCTGAGAGGCGAGAGAGAAGGCTGTGGATGCGGCGGCAGAAGAGGATGCGGACAAAGAACTGGAGGATGAGGACGGAGATGACGCGGTGGTGAGAGTATCGACTCGTGTAACAGCGCCAACACCAGGGGGAGACTTAGGTGGGACCGGCTGGGAGGCAAGCCGCTGCAGCTCATCGGCGTGGACATCGCGGAAAATCTTGGAGAGCTCAGGGATGAGCCAATTGACCATTGTCGGGACATCGGATTACTGCCGTGGTGCATCTTCACCAAGCTCGCGAAGCAGCTTGAGACCGTGGGCCTAGAAGGCGTGAGCGGTCTCGTCAGCACGCATCAGAAGCGTGTTGAACTGCACGGTAAGGGCACTTTGTGCAGCCTGGCAAGTGATGGTGGTGTGGCTGCAAAGCATGGCACAAGCACCAACGGGATCAGTAGGATGGCCAGGAGAGGGATGAGCGTTGGAAGTGCGAACATTTTCCACAAGGTGCTCAGGCGTAACAGAAATGAGAGCACGTACGGTGCGAGTAGCTTCAGCAAGGATAGGGGTGAGGTGTGGATTAACAGAGGGATCACGAGAAAAGTAGTTCTCCCAGATGCGCTCACCCTCAGCCCAAGCGCAGAAGTGCACATCCCATGAGGAGAAGACAAGACCAAGAGAGAGAATTGATGGTTGGGAGCTGAAATCATGCTGGCGCAGTGGAGCCACAGGTTTAGCGGCGTAATTGGCAGTAGCAGAAGTGCCAGCACTAGTTGGTATGGATGAGAAACCAGAACTGGTGCCAGCAGTGGAGCCAGCAGCAGCAGAAACAGACGTAGTCGGCAGACGCTTAAGTACAATGTTGATTATTGTCCCGTGCCAAGTCCAGGAGTCATCGGTTTTCAACGCATTGGCTCCGTATCCTTGTACAGTGCAAGTTTTCATGCATGGATGGATACTTCAGAAACTAGAGGACGTGCAAGACCAGCTGCAATTTCAATCAAAGCAATCAGTTAAGAATTGAGGGGAGTTATGGTCCGTCAAAGTTGGGAGGCTGTACTGACCGTCCGCGTTTGGACGGCAGACTTGGTACCGAGTGGAAAACTGATCTGGTAGTGACAAGTGCAACTCCCACAACGTACATCATGGCCAAGGCAAACCTGGGGGGATGCTAGCAGCAATATCCCATGGTTCACTAGAGCCATGTCTGCTTTGGAATGGCGGTCTGGTGCTTCAGTGGGGTCTAGGGTGCTTTGGGTGCTCGTCACTCACGCTAATGCTCTGTCAGGGACAAAGACTCAATGATGCACTGCAAATTGTGTAACGGGCCCTACAGTGGTCCAAATCATGTGTGGTTTAGCGCGTTGGAAATCTTGTCACTAGCAATATAACTTTGCTGACGTGGTCCTTGTCCAAATATCCAACCGAAATTCATTCCCAGCTCTTCAATATTCAGGTTTTTCTAGATGCCATTAGAACTCTTCTCGCATAGCGTGTGGCGACTAGAAAGCACATGTTTTGTCTAATACTGCTGCCCAGAAAAGGTGAGGACGTGAGGAAAATCTGAGGACGTGGTCAGACCACGTTGGAACCACATTTTCAACAAAGATTTGTAGGCCCACAGCCCTGACCGGTACCAAACAATGACGAGTTCCGCAGCGGACAAGAGGGACGTCTCGGACAACCTCGTTGTCAATATCTGACGACCCCGGTAGCATCAGCGCATCATGGCATTGAAGACGGAGACAAGGCTGATCTAAAAGTACGTGGATGGCCCTGGATTTGGGCTGTGGAGGAGGAACTTCAAAATCCACCTTGCACACAAGGGGCTACTCGACCTCATGAAGGGCACTGAGGTGCTCGTCGAGAAGAAGGCGACAGATAAGGAGAAACAGGCCTTTGCAAAGAAAACTACCGAGAGGCTCATGTTCCTATTGTCATCTATTGTTGAGATACAGAGGGGCTACTTCCAAGGATGCACATTGGCAGTCAAGGCGTAGAAAAAGCTTTGCACCATCCATGATTCCACCTCATTCGCGAACTAGATCTTCACGATGAAGCGACTTTTAACAGTGAGGATCCAGGAGGGAAAGGACATCCTTGCCGTCGTGTAGCAAATTGAGTCGCTCGCCTTGAAGTGCAGCAATGTGGGGTGTTAGGTTGACTCTCAACTGTTGGTGATGGCCCTCCTCATGGCTCTACCTGAAAGTGGGAGCCCTCTCATTATCGTTCTCGGAGGATGGGTGGAAGACGCACTCACCTATGGTACAGTTGCTGGGTGCCGCGTTCACGGCAAGGAGTGCCATTGGGCCCGCGAGGGTCCGGAGGAGACGAAGGCCAGCCGCAAGGACGCCAAAGAGGCCAACAGAAGGCGTTTCTCAACGGCACTACAGATCACAACCTCAAAGGGGCCAACAGGCGATACCTGGATTCCGGTGCCGAGGAGCACACTCAAGTCGAGAAGGTGCGGTTCGTCTACTACACCAAATGTGCCAAGTCTATGGTAGTTGTCAATGACAAAGTCGAGCCTAGGATCGGCCATGGAAACGTTGAGGTGGAGGTGGAGGTGAATGGTGAAAAGATGTTATGTGGCATTTGTGATGTGCAGCATGTCCCCGGCCCGGCTGACATTCTAAGTGTTAATTGCTTCACGGATAAGGGGTATGAAGTGCTCTTTTGCAGGACAGACGTAGTGGTGCGCCTAGACGATGGTGGCGAAGTTCTGTTGGAGGTGAAACGCGAGGACTGTCTCTACATCGTGGAGACGAAGGTGATCCTCGCAATAGCAGACGTAATAAATCTGCAAGAACGCAACGTCAACTTGGCTTTAGGAGGAGGAGCTGATCTAGAGCTCTGACACCGACGGCTGGGGCATTCGTCGCCCGCAGTCGCGAAGGAGATGGCGAAGTGTGACATGGTCTGCGGCCTCGACATCACTGGTATAGCACATGTGGCAGTAGATGCAGCAATACAAAGAATGCGTGAGCCTTGCATTTTAGACAAGGCGAGGCGCAAGCCATTCAACGAGAACGTGGGACGTGCCCAGGACCTGCTGGAGATCATACACAACGATGTGTGTGGACCGTTTAAAACATCGTCAAAAGGCGGCGCGCGGTACTTTATCACCTTTATTGATGACTGCAGCAAAAATCTCTACGAGTACTTCATGCAACGAAAAGGCAAGGTGTTGGACCGGCTGCAGGAGTACATCACCATGGTGGAGAGGCAGACTGGCCGCGAGGTGAGAGTACTACACAGCGACAACGATGAAGAATACGTGGGCCAAAGTGGGTGGCTGAAGCAGTGCTATCAAGAAGGTGACATGCACAGAAAAGATAAATCAACAACTAAAATACACTTGAGGAATTCTTCAAGAAGTAGCTATCCTGTTGTAGATGTACAACAGATTTGGACAGATGTCCATCATGCTCCTCTAGCCTAGGGCCATAAACGGCTATGCTGTCAAGGTGTACACTAGAAAAAAATTAGTCAGCTTTAGCTACGATTTGTTGCTCATTGAGGCTATGAATGTCACAAGTGTGTTGGTGAAGCCAAACAACAATACTCAATCTGCCCACAAAACTCTTGTCTCTTGCCTCCTTGACGCCCCCATCAACAATGCATACTTGGTAACATTCCATCTGGGAGTTGATTTTCCTACACATTTTGGCTCCAAAAAGCGTGCAGGCCAGCCCCTCTCCTTCTCCCCCTTCTCCATCTAGACACAGGCTAGAGGGATCCATCCTACTCGTGGGCTGCCAAGGGAGACTTTTCATCCTCTAGTGCAGCAGACAAAGTACTACCAACAAGTCTGTAGGAGAGGCCGTGCATCATGTAGAGTCAGAAACATGAACGCGTGAAGCAAGGACTCCTCCCTTTCCTCTGACCAACTGCACTCTAAACAAGGCCCTACAAGATGAGATTTGTAGGGAATGCATGTGTTGCATTTTTAAGTAGCCGTAATATCCGAAATGATCTAGTAGGATGGACCATTCTCGACAATGGCCACTAGGACATACACACACCCACACAGACACATACACATAAACATGCACATACACACATACACACACACACACACATACACACACACATACACACACACACACACACACACACACACACACACAC
>SZWC01008226.1:96169-119136 GCA_023375785.1 Penium margaritaceum
AACTGAAAAATCTCCGGGATTTAGGTACATTTTTGGCGACACTGCTGCAACCAAAAACTCCCACATCAACTCCCTGCAACAGATTACTGTCGTCAAAGCACGCTGCAGTCAGAAAACTTTGCCTCGCTGGCATTCTGTGCCAGCGTACAAGAGCTTGTTTAGTGGAGACCACTCAGACATATCGTTAATTCTTTTTCCTGCTCAAACCTCTGCTCGTACCCCTCCGCTCAGCGTGATGTGTATTTGTTTTCTTGCTCACACTCGCCTTCGTATCCCTCCGCTCAGCATACCCAACGTCACCGATTGCTTTTTCATCGTTTTTTTGCTCTCGGTGTATCAGGGGGCCCTCGACAGGCGCTCCATCAGAGGGGGCTCCCCGTGAGGCCACTCAACTAGGGATCCAAACCCTCCGCTCATCAACCGCGACGACTCGGATTCCTTTTTATCGTTTTTCCGCTGGCAGAGTTTCTGGGTTGCCAGTGAGATCGCTCATCTGGGGAGTGGTTCGGTGTCTACTCCTCAGTGAGCCTTGACCCTCAATGCTACCACCTGATTGGTCTACAAACTATCCACACTGCTCATGAGAAACATCAGTACGCTGTCGGATAGCCTCCGTCAGTCGCAACCGCCGGTTGCTACGCTCTCAACCGGCCAAATTGCCGCATACACGTCCTCGAACTCAGACCGGGTTCTAACATTTTTTACAGCCACCCTGCCTCGTTCCATGTCCCGAGCGTACATAACATGCAAACCCCTTCTTTCACAAACCACGGGGTTTGCGGACGACCAAGGGCTGCGACTGAGTGATGCCACTTCTTCTTCACAACTGCAGGTTGATGCCCTAAACCGGTTCAAGGGTGGAGGTGGGACGCAAATCACCGGGGAACCCCCATTATCCGAAGTGGGGTTTGAATGACCATCCCCGCACTGCGGGTCGGACGCCCTAGATTTTTGCTGATTTCTCGACGGCTACACGTGCGAATTCGAACTTCCACATATGTAAAAGGAAAAAACTGGCCGCCATTGGCCGGTATGGACCAAAACCGTCGTTCACCGTGTAAACCGTGGACACCTGCCATCCTGTCAGTGGTGCCCCCTTTTCAATCGGGACGTAAGAATCCCGTCGAATTACGGGGCTCGATGCGCCTAATCTCCAAATTGTCTCGACGCGCGAGGAGACCTCCAAAAAGTCTCGTCGCGCCAATCCCGTTTGCCATTCCTTAAATCCGTGGACACTTCTTGCCCATAGTCTTTCGCTGCGCCTCTGCTCGATCCTCCACCCAGGTGGAAGGGCAAACAGGAGGACGTCTATCTGTCAGGTTGAAGACCCAAAACCTAGGAACCAAACTTTTCCACAGTACACAGCTCCCATCGCCAAACGGAGAACGCCATGACAGACCAGGGCAAGAACTGCAGGAAATGCCGCAGGCAGGTGAAGAAGGACTACTGTGGTGCGTGCCACCACAGAGTGTGCACTTTGGCTTAGCGGGAGCTGAGGACTTCCAAGACAGAGGTCTCAAGGCTCAAGGAAGCGGTCGAATCATTGGAGAAGCAGAACGCGGTGCTCTTTCAGAGAGTAAGAGACAATCTCCAGTTTTGGAAGGAAGTTCATGCAGCAGATTCGTCAGTCATCGAGAGCCATGAACGAGTGTGTCCTGCCACTGCTTTGGATAGGATGCTGACGCAGGGCATTTTCACTGACTACAAAGTGGATGTGCAGGACGTTACCATCCATGTGCATCGTGCTGTGCTAACGTCCAGGTACGGAAGCCGCTTTGCCCAAACCCCAACAAACGTGGAAAGGAGAGTTGTGTTTCCCTATCACCGAACTACACACCTACTCAGAAAGGAAATGAGCACGTTCACGAGCACGTTCCTGAGGGGTCGGATTATGTGAATTCCGCCCTGAATTCTATGCAGGCCGCCTGTCTTTGGCAAGATGCTGAGCAGTGGGATGAGAGAGGATACGGAGAACCGTCTTCACCTCGTTGACATTGGCCAGAATGTGGCTTTTGCATTTTTCTTCTTCATTTACACGGGAAGGCTACTGCCAGAGTACTCTTCTTCGGAGGCAAGTGGGGTTTTTCGTGTAGAGTGGGCAGCATTGCACTTGGCGCTTGGTGCCATTCATGTTTTGAGGCAGGACGTTTGTAGCTGAATCTGTGTGTGGGTCGTTGCTGGCTTGTGGTTGACATGCTCCTGAAAAATTCGCCTTATGAAAGACCTGGGCAGAACATAGGAAAAAGAGGAGTCTGTGAGGGGAATCTTACAATACAGCATTGCCCTTCTCATCCTGAACTCAAGAGAGGGTTTCTTGTAGGATGAGGTCAAAGCTAAGGGTATAGTTGCTCACTCTCACAACTGTTTCATTGTGCAGACGGATGTGAGTGAACTGCTCTACGCGGCGCAAAAGTATCAGATCTCAGGCTTGGAGGAGATGATAGCATCCTGGACTCCTCCATCCACTTGTGAGCCTGTTTCCATGTCTGCTCAAGCAACCGCTGTGGAAGCAGCTAACACCGGCTCCAGTTCAATCTGATGGGGAGGAAAACATCTGTTCAACATTGGATTCGGAAAAAAGATGAGATTCTCCTCTTGCGCATCCAGCTCCCTTAGCCACAATCAACCTGTAAGAATGTACTGGACAAACATCACGCTATTGCTGGTTCAGCTGGCCAGAATGCATGTGATGTAAACATCTTCCTGCTATTCATTGCAGTCGAAGGCACAGATTATCACTCTCTTTTTTAGCTTGACATTCTTCTCGCTCTTCACTCTCTCTTTAACTTGGTATTATCTTAATGCAACAAGAAAACCCTTTTGGAGACGTGAGCAAAACTTCTGGTGGGGTTCTGGAATGTGAAGAGGCCAGGTCTCAAGGATGATATGTCAACGCTTGTTACCTAGTTCAAGACCTCGGGAGCAAAAAATTACGCACCTGATGAAACAAAAAGCACCATGGTGTTTCTTTTCCACATGGCCCAGTGATGCAATTTAGGTCACATGAAGAGGTATGTCCAGAAGGCAAAGATAGTTGAGAAAGGAAACACGTTAGCTGGCGAGTGGGTACGTGTCTAGGCGGGTGCAGCCATAGGCGAGTGAAAACATACATGTGGTACCATACATGTGAAAACATACATGTCCAAAACAAGTGGTGGAAATTGCCTTTGGTATGACAAGAGGACAAAACTAAATGTCCAAATCTTTTCTCTGCTTTAAATTGGTGTCCAACAGAAGTTCCGGCATCACTGAAGATTTGAAACATGCTGAAGATGCGAAGTTGGAAGTTGGGACAGAGGAAACAAAGTGAGGGGGGATCATAAGCTGACTTCTTGGCTCCTCTGAACGCGAGCGCCATCCTGTGTACACAGCCACATTGAGTTCTCCCTGGGGTTCCACAAAGCCCATAGGTCAGGCGCCACAAGTCGAGGTGTGTTAAAGCGACAGCAGGAATGCAGAGGGTCAGGCTTTGCATGACCCAGCAGGACATCTGCAGTCGCATAGCAAAGGGACATGACACAACAACAGGAATAGATTTTGGCTCCATGGCCCAAGAAGAAATTCACTTATGAAGCTACATGTAGTGCTTGGGTTGGAGTTGGGCTTGCTCCTTGATATCCATGTAAGACAAAAAAATGTAATCAGTGTGTTTCCAAAGTGGGAGTGTTGGAGGTTGTGATGGCAAAACCCACCAGCGCAAGAGATGCCGGGCGGCGGTCTCCTTGACCTTGCGGTAGAAGAGAAAAAAAGAAAGAGAAAAGGAGGCCACGACGTGCTTGACAGGCCGCAAAGACCGGATAGGCGGTCAGCCAGTCCCAGTTCACATCGTTTTCGAAGTATTCTTCAAGCGAGTGAGATAATGATGATGGTATGCGGTGGTCTAGTACAAAGAGTTGGAATCTTTGAAAATTTTAAGGAAAATTTGGCATCACCGTCGCACATAGATCCACATACAGGGTACTTTGATGACATGAAATGGCTCAAACCTGCGATTTGTGGGGTGTTTGAATGCTTGTGAGGTAATGTTGTGGCATATGGGCCACTGAGTAGATAGCATTGAGGCCAATGATGCACATGTAGATGAAGGCATACCAGCTATTGAATTCCATCTGCTTAAAAAAGATGCTGGTCTTGTTGAGCATACACAGTTGGACCATGTTCTTGACTTTGAAAGTGTACTTGGACAACCCCAGCAAGTAGCCGTTGGGGTCATACTTTTCCTAGAAAATGTTGCTAACCAGTTCAATGAAGTTGGCGGCCTTGGTGTTGAACTAGAGCCGTTTCCATGTGTCCGTCACCATTGGGCTTGGNATACCAGCTATTGAATTCCATCTGCTTAAAAAAGATGCTGGTCTTGTTGAGCATACACAGTTGGACCATGTTCTTGACTTTGAAAGTGTACTTGGACAACCCCAGCAAGTAGCCGTTGGGGTCATACTTTTCCTAGAAAATGTTGCTAACCAGTTCAATGAAGTTGGCGGCCTTGGTGTTGAACTAGAGCCGTTTCCATGTGTCCGTCACCATTGGGCTTGGGGGCAGCAGGTATGGGAAATTTGTTCACCTTGGGCTTCTGCGCCTCCTCCCAATGCTCCCCCGTTGCTGTGGGTGTGGCAGGGGTTGGGACAGCCTCCGCCTTGGCAGCATCAGCAGGGGCCCTGGGACCAGAGAGGAATGACTTCCACTCTGGAGGGATAACATCAATGGCTGTCCCGTCCCTCTGCTTGATCTCCCCCATGACCAACTTGAATTTTGGCTGGTCCATGCCTGTGAAGAAGTAGCGCTGCACTTGCTGGTAGTCCACCAAGCACTTGACTGACAGCAGGTTACAGAAGCTGTCGAACAAAGCGCACATGCGTGAGCATGATGGTCTTGCTAGTGAAGTGTGTGCATGTGGAGAGGTGTGCATTGAGAGCACCAAGGGCATGGGCCACGTCGGCCTTTGCCTTCTCCCCTATTTCAGGCCCAAGACTTGTACCTTTTTTTTCATGGATTGTCCGGAGAACAGCAGACAACTCCTTCATAACCCCATACAATAACAGGACAGGTAGAGGTGTGCAAAATGAACCTCACGTATGAAGCACGCCCATAAAAACAAAGAAAGTAGCGATTTCTCCAGAATTTGGAGAGTCATTAAAAAAACTCAAACTTTTAGAGTGAAAGCTAAGCCTCCTTGACACATTCTGCGGCCACAGCTATGCAGACATCAGGAGTAATCAGAAATCAGCTACATATCCCTCTTTGCGTTTCATATATCCATGGATTCTTCATTTGAATGTTTGGTCGTCTCTAAGAAAGACTGTCACGAAAGCATCATTCCAATTGATGCCCCCAATTCTCTGAGCTCCCAGCTGAAGCACAGCCAGGACCTGTGTGAGTTCTGGCACTGAAATGTGTTTCTAGGCAAATTCCAGTCTCCATGCAAATGCGCAGATGATGTTTCCTCCTTCACTCAAAAGGACCAAGAATGAAAAGCATGTGTTTCCCCATGATCCAAATCTACGTGAATCATATCAGACACTAAATCCTCCTTGATCAAATGAGTTCAGTGAATGAGGAATAGCATCACATAACCAACATGAGATGAGATCTACAGTGGTGTGGAACAGCCTACGGGGCACAAGGACGACCGTTCTGTACAAATACAAAAAAAATCAGCGACCAAATCTACTCAGGATTTTCTACATACTCGTGTTCAGCTGATTCAGCAGCTCCTGCAAATATTCCTTGGGCAGCAGCCAGAAGAGCTGAGGGCAGGAAGGAGACCACCACCTCCTCCAGGCTCGGCACCTGATACTTGTGCGCAGCATAGAGCAGTTCGACCGCATCCCTCTGCAAGATAAAAGCAGAAAGTAAAGGTTTTTGTGACAGCAAGGCACATAAAATTTCTTCCGAGAGCTAACTGTAGCACCAAAAGGGCTACAACCAGTGTATTGCAAGACTAGAATCTTCTTCTTTTGTGAAGTGCAGATCGCAAATTGCAGCATCTTGTGACAGCCCTTGCTGCCACTCGGCAAAAGCCACCCCACCACTTGCCTCTGACTCAAAGTCTGGAAGCAGCCTCCCCGTGTAGAGGAAGAAGAGAAAAGCCCAGGCTGCATCTTTGCCAATTTCAACAAGGTGTAGGATTTTTTCTGTGTCCTCCTTCATTCCACTGGTCAGCATCTTCAGGAGGACTGGAGACCTACATAGAAGGGGCAGAGACACTCAGATTGGTGCATCTTTTATGGAGTGAACTGATCTGTTGCTAAAATACACGTAATTTAGCGAACATCGCCAAAAATCACACAGGCCTTTGCTACTGCCCTTCAGAACAGGCACAAGACCAGTCTGTTTCATTTGTCTGTTTAGGGACGAAAGAAGGGAAGACCGCTATGAAGCACAGCTGTGAGATGAGGAGAGGGTGGAGGAAGTTGGCAAGGCCTTTTCAGTCAGAAAGGAAAGGATTCCCCGCGTGCTCTTACAAGGAATACTTTTCCCGCCGCATTTCCTGTCAGTGTTTTACTGTTCATAGCTAGGCAACTCTTTAAGTGAGAAAAAACATCTGCACAAAAGTGATCATAGTGTTTTTTGTTCCATGGAAAACATACAAGCGAGTTCTGTTACCGGAAATGACGGAATGACCAATATTGGACGAATCATATTGCGACACGTATTCGTGATCGTCTGTTTTTCCGTGTGACAAAACAGCAAACTTCATTTATGTGACACACAGAAGAAGTGACGTTGTTCCGTGTGACATAGAGAGCATCGTAGTGCTTTTTGTGACGAACGACGCGACGCGGGCGGAGGTGCCTAACTAGGTTCCCTTTTCCTTTATCCATTTCCTACACACCAGCTGAGCAGAGGATAGGGACAAGAAGAGGGGCGGTATTCCAATACACCTCTTCATTACTTACCTTGACACCAGGACGTTGCGATGCATGTGGAAGGTATCCTCCTGCACCATCACTTGATAATCCGTGAACAGCTTTTTCTCTAACATTTCTCCCATGGCAGACACAGGGCACACACGTGCGTGTCTGTTTGTGGCCAAAGCATGTGCTTGAGCCTCGTGCTTCAATTCCCGTGAGAGCTCGTCGTTCTCCTTCTCCAAGGACATGACGCTAGTCTCCAGCCTCGTCGCCTTCGCTAGGGCAGAGCCCAGATCCGACTCCGCAAGTCTCCGTGCCTCTCTCTCCCCGTGATGGCACGGGCCACAGTAGGCCCCTTTCACGCGGTTCCTGCAACCCCTGCACAGCTTTTCCTGGCTCGACATGGTCTGATATTTATGAAGAGAAGGTTGGGGTGAACTCTTCTGATCTGTCTTGATTCGCTGGATTTTAGTTGTCACGATTGGCAGGCGCACTGATGGAACTTGGTCTCCGGAAGTCCACAAACAAAGAGCCCCCGCTCTCGGCGGATGGCGTTAAGTCTACATGATGATTCAACCTTCTTGAGACACTCCACCACCCCTTCCCCGCGCGGCAGGAGACGGGGACAAGGCTCGGCCCCGTGGCCCTGCGGTTGCTGACGATGCGGACCCAACTCCTGACCGTGTCACTTTCAGCGCAACTCGGAAAGCGGATTCGCCTAACATGGCAGGAGTCAGCTTGCTGGCCGAGATTGTCACCCCATCTCATGGCTAGTCGATCCTTTTCTGCTTGGGCAAAAGTTATCATGCCCCAACTAAATCTGTCAGCATCTCATCTACCCGCTCTCTCAAGGAACAGAAATGATCCGTCCAAGCTTGCCGTTGGTGTCTTCATCTCTTGTCTGCTATAGATTTTTTATATACAAATTATCCCTATTATTTTTTGTTCGACCTTAACTTTCAAGCGTATTCTCTCCCAGTTTTATCGTACCACCTTGTCCACCTCTGAGAGCTCAACTAAGATGCGAGACTCACCCCTTCAGTGGGCAAGGTGCATGCCAGACTCTTCAAACTAACAGAAACATGTGCAAAGCAAGTAGTTACATGCAATGGCACACAACACTTGGCGCATGCAGAAAAACATGTTGGTTGACGGCACTTCCTTTGTATATTATTTCGCAACGTCCGAGGCCCATGAAGATGCCCCGGCAAGAAACGACTGCAAATATTGTGGTGGATTCTCCTTGATCGACCTTGAAGTGGATTGAGCAGCACCACAGAACCAGAGTGAGATAGATCTTGGCCGTTCACTCTATCCAACGTGACAATAGACTCCAGACAAAATTTGAGCTCGAACTAAGACATGAAATCAAAAAAGCTTGCACCAGAGTCACTTATAAAAGAAGTGTTTTAACCCCAATGACTAAATGAAAGCAATACATGATCTTTTGTGTCATCTCACATAATTTGTGATTCCAAAGGGAATAGATTTAATAAGAAACCACATTGTTACATTTGAAGTTTGAATTCTATGCTTACATAACATAAAATGACCACCTATCTCATCCTCATTTAGGGGAAAATTTATAACCCTAACGGTTCAGATTTATTTTCCCATCTTAATGAACATGAATCAAATTAGTAAAGAGACATTTTTTTCAATAACATCTCCTATATATTTCTTCTCAATTCATTTTTTGTTAAATCTTCAATGTTAATCATACTTCGTAACCCATGCACTCCTTGTGTGCAGCCGTACACCCTTGTTATTCTTAGCAAGAACGGGAAAGTCTGCTATAATATTTCACTAAAGCCGACTTAAGTGGCTCGTATGGATCTTCATGAACTCCATTTGCTTGCCAATAAAGTCAGTGATAGCTTGCAGGCAGATTTTTTAAGGCATAAAAATAGGTGGTTCACGTGTAGAAGGTAGTGGAGCAATCTAGAATGAGTAAATGTACAATTAGATGACAAATGAAACACGACCAAGGCAAGGTAAAAGTCTTAGGTATTACGTTGCTGACATACACAAGTCCCTAAACACCATAAGTGCGCATTCTTCTAATGACATTCACGGCCCACCACGCGTTGACCTCAAAATTCTTACGGAGATCGGCCGAGGGCATTTTTGCCACTTGTCTTGACCTCTGGTCTTTTGTTCCATAGGGTTTGGACAGCCGCAACCATCTTCTAGAATGGTCAAAAGAGGTGTCGCAAACCATATCGACGTTTCAATATTGTTTGGTCCACTTCTCTATGCTTGTGGACTTGTACAAAATTGCACCTAAGTATTCTTGAAGCCCCTTGACTTCTTGACGCAGCTTCTCCAAGCAGCCAATCACGGCGTGACCTCGCACGCATCACTCGGCTTTAGCACTGAGGACTCAATATATGTCCCATTGTGATTCTTGTCATTTTGTACATGTGCTCGACTCACTCAACACTTGTCATTGAGGTACACTAACTGGTTAATACAGATTATCCATCTGTCCTAAAGCCTCAAATCGTCTATTTCTCCGGACCTCATACCTGTGAACCACCCATGTTCTACTCGCTGTAACACTTGGTATCTGAGCATAGTGACACTGGAGGGACAACTAAAACATTAACTAACTGGCGACAATCTTGCAAGATTTTTTAGTGAATCTACATCGTTTAGAAGCCCGCAAACCTAGCAACGACAATGGTGAACGAAGCAAGCGCAACCAATGACAAGCAGCTTTCATCGTCAAATAATTTGATGATTGCGGATTACCAGAACGCAAAGACTGATGCTCTCAGAAAGAATCAAACAACATTGAAAAATTTTGTAGTAAATTCCACGACACCAACAAAACCGATGACCAACCATGTCATGGACCCCTCGGGCTTGGCAAATTCCTCACCCCGTTGCTGCNTCACTCAACACTTGTCATTGAGGTACACTAACTGGTTAATACAGATTATCCATCTGTCCTAAAGCCTCAAATCGTCTATTTCTCCGGACCTCATACCTGTGAACCACCCATGTTCTACTCGCTGTAACACTTGGTATCTGAGCATAGTGACACTGGAGGGACAACTAAAACATTAACTAACTGGCGACAATCTTGCAAGATTTTTTAGTGAATCTACATCATTTAGAAGCCCGCAAACCTAGCAACGACAATGGTGAACGAAGCAAGCGCAACCAATGACGAGCAGCTTTCATCGTCAAATAATTCGATGATTGCGGATTACCAGAACGCAAAGACTGATGCTCTCAGAAAGAATCAAACAACATTGAAAATTTTTGTAGTAAATTCCACGACACCAACAAAACCGATGACCAACCATGTCATGGACCCCTCGGGCTTGGCAAATTCCTCACCCCGTTGCTGCCCGTCGGGGTGATACCTGACGCAATGGGAGACACCAACCGAGAAGCTCAACTGTATGAAGACCTGTACCAGATGTTGTCAGGAAACGTAAGCGTCATCATCCGCATGTTTCAAGAGCTCAACGTGAAAATGGAGGACCTTAGATTTCTTGTGCGCGCAAAGTAGTGGCCACCAAGAGAGATATTCAACTCTTGAATTAACCCAAGATTTGGCTTGCACTCCCTCAATCGTTCAAACTTGCAAACTCAAAGGGACAGAAAAACATGATGTGGATGACGAGTTTGGAGGTGTGTTTAACCACTATTTGGTCAAACATAACAAAGAGAAGATTGAGCTCGTGGCCTCACTTTTGTGTGACACGGCTCTAAGTTGTTAGTCCAATCAAAAAGAATCCAATGGAAGCATGAGACCGACGGAGCTGTTTCAATGGCTCATGTGATCGATCCCTCATTGCTAACCGCAGGCATATTACCTCTTGAGCAGATAAAGCGACATGGCACAACTCTCTCACACCACCAAAAACGTGGAGTGACTTCACGCATGCTACACTTGTCTGCTCTGGTAAACTAAACAAGACATCCACCGCAGGATACATCCTTCAACACTTACGTCTGTAGTCAAGCATGGCAAAATGTACGTGAAATTCTTGACAAATCATCACATGCACTGATCTTGCCCGTGATAGACTCTGCTTATACTAGAACACTAGCCTCAACTGAGATATTCGGCGAGTAATCACCATCATTGGGACGACCATCCACAAATGATCATTGTAGCCGATAGCATTGACAGTGCCAAGTACAACACTTGGATGCAGGAAACCAACGCTTGGGGACACCAATGCCGCAATTCCTACGATGGGAGACGAAACTTGCAATTGGCAAAAACCTTGCAAGACGTCGGGAGATATCTCACGCAATTGTTCAAAGTGGGACAAAGAAGCCAAAAAGAAGGGAAGTTCATAAAAAGAATGAGGACTCGGGAAAGGACAAGGGAAAGGCGAGGTTCCTGTCTGGTAAAAAATAATGTATCAACCGATCACCCACCTATAGTACTCATATGGCCACAAACTAGGGTTTCTGAGATCGCAAAATTTGATGAGGGTTATAAAGACAACCAACCAATGATACTGCTGCTGACACAACCAAGGGGATGTAAAAGATGCAGAATGCTACTGGAAATTCTAGATGGAGGAGCTTCTCATAGCTTTGTGAGCAACGACATGGTTCAAAATCTTGGTTCAAAAACCAAACTAGGAGTCTTTGAAGGAAAGGCCACCAACGGACGGCTAAGGATCCGTCAAATTCACGAACCCCTTTGACAACCAATTGGAGATCTACACAACGTAGTAGTAAGAAGGCCTTGCCTAATGAGCGATCACAAAATCATCCTTGGACGAGATTTTTTGTACCGACACAATCCAAAGGTGGACTGGAGTAGCGGATCAGTCTACGTCAGCCTTTTTGGGAAATAACGACACTTGCCTCGAATCAAGTGGTCCACAATGCAACAGCAATTACGGGAAGAAGCAGAGGCAGAAGCAATGGAGGAATTTCTGATGTATGCAAAGTGCCAGCTGAGATCCTTGGAAGTGGCCAAGAATCATGTGCGACGTGGAGCTCAAGAGTGGCTATTCCATGTGGAGACCGGGAAAGATGAAGCAATCACAGCTGTCAAGGCGACCATATCGGCCTCCATCCCCAAGAAGTTCACCGAAGTTTCAGAAGAGTTTGCAACAATTGTTGAAGAGTACAAAGGA
Organism: Penium margaritaceum; assembly: GCA_023375785.1. NCBI lineage: Eukaryota > Viridiplantae > Streptophyta > Zygnematophyceae > Desmidiales > Peniaceae > Penium > Penium margaritaceum. Next base: position 108,138 of record SZWC01008226.1, read on the forward strand.
GTTTTTCCCTATGAGCTGCCCCAGAAGTCACCTCCGCAGCAAATTGTCAACCATCAGATAGACTTGAAGCTAGTCAGAAGACTGATGCTGGAAGGGACCTATCGGTCAAGCGATCATGAGGTAACCAAACTCAAGAAGACGCTTGACAAGATGCTCGGTGAAGGGCACCTGTATTTTATTTTCAGAAAGTAAACTGAAGAGATGCGCGTGTGTGTAGGCTACTGAGCGCTAAAAAACATCAATATCAAGGACCGCTATCCACTTTCACAAACGAATGAACTTTTTGACCAACCCCACGGGGCCCAAATTTTCAATAAACTTGACCTACATAATAGCTATCATCGGATCTGGGTATCTACAAAGGACATATAAAGACGATATTCTGCACTAGATAAAGGGTCTTTGAGTTGATGGTCATGCTGTTTGGACTCACAAATGCACATGCAACCTTCATGGCAACAATAAACGACATGTTTGCATGTATCTCATCGACTTCATTATCATGTATCTTGACACAATTCTGGTATATAGTCGCACCTCAGAGTGCATAGTCCACCAATATAGTCCAATTTGAATGCGTCTCAGCGCATTGTAGTTTAGGATTTGTCATTGTTACTCTCCTCAATTTACTTACTGTGGATGGTTAGCGTCAGCACACATGCTTCTTGGAGCTTCACGGTGTATGGTCATTGCTGAGAATCCTCAGTCAAGAACGAATTCTCACTACCACAATTATGTAATCTACAATGAGGTGGCATATTGTGCCAAATTGCCTTGACGCATTTGCAGAACTAAGTAGTTTGGTTCTGTTGAATAATAAGTAGTTCAGACTGACGATATAAAACCTACCTTATTATACATTGATCATTGATGTCTTGTTTGATGGTGTGAATGGACTAAATACATTTGTTTACAATCCGATACCTGTTTTCACGCTCGTTGGAGACACAAAAATGGTCCACCGGTCAGCATTGAAAAGAATTTTTGTTTGTCGATGTAGGATGTCGGTTTGATGAACATAACACAGATCAAACATTGATGGAACATCATGCATTCCACTTCCCTGATGTTGGATCAGTTATTGATGCATTGTATTGATATGTTTTTGGTTGAATTTATTTTGCATGTGAGAGAAAGCAATGTGAGATTGATGGTGCAAGCAATTAGAGGTAGGTATTCTCCCATGGACGCATGTAATGATTATAATGATTTGTTGTGGTGATTCTTGTAATCAAGACACACTCACGACTCTGGTTCAGGTATACATTTTCTTAATAAGGTTAATGTTTATGAGGTATGCCATAGAATCCCCCACCTCTCACGAAATTTCTTCCCATATCTAGAATCCGTGCACTGATTTTGATGTTTTGGCATAATCACCCTTCTATCCATTATGTAAGGAGATGAGTGATGCCTTTCCAGTGCTTAAAAAATAGGACCCGACTTGCTTCACCATGCTCGACTAGCAGCATGGCCGCTAGTCAAGCGAAGCGAGGAGGGACATGTCACCCTCCCTTGTGATTCTCGCCCCCACGCAAGAATCGCGAGGAAAAGATTGTAAACCCAAGTACAAGTCAGGGTTTTATGTTTGATACAGTGCGCCAAACATAATACCCGATTCGTACTAGGATTTGCATGTCAAAAAAAGGGTAATCGCTCCCTCATATTGAGCAAAAATGCCCTTCTAACGTTTTTCTTCAAACACAAACATCGTCTAGTTTACCTTGCAAGCCCTATTCAGACCCTACCCCAAATTACATGTGAGTTTTCTTGGGTTTTTCCTTGTGCTTGCCCCCGTTGGGCCTCAAGGTAGCGGGGACAAGCAGGCTCACTTACAAAGCATGGGGAGTCTTGAACCTGCCATGCGAACGACACACAAACCCACCATAATCATTCACAAACCCCTCAAAAGAGCGGTTCTTCATAGTTCACACAATCTGACATGTTTTGACATCAGCGTGTCGACAGTGTACTCCATACAACATTGACATGCTATGTTTCTTGCTAGTCATGGGTAGAATGTTAATATTCTCAAGACTGCGGATAGGGGTGTCTTTAAATCCTTTTCATTGGGGGAAGTGTTTCTTTTTGCTTGGCCGCCAGGTAGGGCATGCCCAATCTCAAACTTTATGGATAATCCCAACATGCACCACTTTGATTTCGTGGATCATGAGTTCATCTCATGATCCACGAAAACTCCCACAAGCTTGCTATTCTAATTCCAGGAGCACTTTTCTTATTTCTTTGACATGAAGTCGAAGCTAAGTGGCCTCCATTTATGTCATGCAGCTACATCGCCATACGTATATGAAATATGACAAATTAATATTTAGGAAACGATGAAGTGAAACTCGTAGATTACATGACGGATTCCTTGTGAACGTTTTAAGAATGAATTTTAAAAAAGAGTCTTCATCATGAGCTTTTGTATTGAGTCCAGCCTTTTCCACAAATGAAAAGTTATTGAGACTTTTGAAACCGTGCCATGTAGGTTAGAATCAATGATAAATGAATTATAATCGACGGGTCACTTTTGATTCTGCTTTTAACTTTGCAATTCGCTTTGGCGCTATCGATAATGTTTACAACTCTTGTGGACGGACTCATAACGCCACATCCCGCTTGTTAAAAAAAATCGAAATGAAAATCAATACATTGTTTCAGGAGCCCAACCTCCAAATGCAAATTTCATTCTTATTTGCACAAAGAGGATCAGTTTATTTTAGTCAGCCCAAAATCTTGTCATGCATTTCAGCACCCGCCCCATTTTCAATTGTGATGTGAGCCATCTCCATACGTTTCAATAATTTACGTTGACCACCTAACCATCTCCAGACTAGTGTAGATCCCGAATGTGGACACAACAAGCACTAGAGCACCCTTGGGTGGTAGCACCACCCGTTCAAAATCGTGTTTCCATGTGAGCCTTCCCAAAGTGTTTGTAAAACGCAATGGTTGAATTCAAACATACATGCCTGGATTTTTGTTTCTAGGTTCTTGCCACTTGTTATTTACTTAGTCTAGCCTAGTGGAGTTTTGGTTAAATGGATAACTTGTGGAGATTTTCTTTCATTGTTCTAATCCTTATTCTTAGCCACAATAGAAACATAGGGCCCAAAGTGGGCAATTTGAAAATTCAAATTGACTCTTAAAAAAATGAAACTTTATTCACTACATGACCAGTTCACAAAGTAGGGTGGTAACTTATCCTCCTCGTCCACCTCCTTATCATAAAAAGGTAATTCTGCTGTGAAAGGTTCAGCGGTATGCTTGGAATTAATGTCAGAAACACGTGTGGACCCAGAACAAGGCCATGTGTTTTTCACCTCAGGCTCCTCATCCCTGAGATACTCCCATGCCTTTCAAAGCCATGCACATGCCTCTTCTTTCACCTCTTTCATCCCAATGGTCATGCTCCTCCCCTCACGGCTGCGCTCACCACCCCATGATGCAAATCGTCCCTCGAGCTTGATCTTGAAGGGGAAAATTTTGCCCACATCTGCTGGTTGCTTCTTGACTGTGCATCTTGCCGATATGTGGACATTGTGGATGTACCAACAAACGTCATTGAGCCATAGTTGGAACAACGGAAAACAGTACAAACGCAAGGTTTTGAGGGCAATGAGATTTGTTTAACCCTCATGGACTCCCAGTGTGCCAGAGTTTTATGCGTAATACTAGACTACGATCTCACAAATCCACTCCTTGGTGGTGTTAGCATTCGACCAATGAGAGGGTGTGCACATCAGATTCCAGCCATCATCATGGATTTTCCCGGCCTTGTCTCCACGTGGTATGCACCGGGCCGCTCTACTGCAGAAAATAATTTGCATTGGCTGCAACTCTCCGTTCATCAACAACTTGACGAGGGTTGTTATCACCCGCTTGTCCTCGAGGCAAACAATGCTAACCTCTTTCATATGGGTAGATGTATACGTGTGGCCGACATTTGGCAGCAGATGGATGGAGGTCTGATTGCCATTGATGACAAAGAAATAATGGACACCATACAGCAACATCATGCAGGCTGCCTGACGATTAAAGGTCAAGATTATTCACTTGAAGCCCGTTGGAAGCTTCTGTGTCACAGATGTTTTGCTGCACAAACTACACCCCAACTCTTTTTGGACAAACTTCCGCACCCAACAGCTTGCATAAGCACGCTTTCCCAGCAGCTCTAGCTGTTCTAGCACGTGACAAAGCAGATAACGATAGAGTTCATGGCATGCCCCACTCGCCGAGCATCCTGAAACATTGATGTGATCTCATCAACAATTGTGGGATGAGTGGCCAGAAAGGCCCTCTTTCCCCTGCATCCTTGCTTACTTTGCTTTCACTGATGGGAGCGGACGGTATAGATGTAGTCGTAACAATGAAAGCACCGCCATAATGCTAATTCAAGATCTTCAAACCTTCTAGATACCACCCAGAAATTGTACTCTGAGCAAATCAATCTAAAACAGAAAAAACATAAGGGATGTGAAAAGTACATCTAGGACCCATCCCAGCAGACGTCGGCTACAGCAGAGATCCAGGGACCCATCCCGGCACACAACAACATAAACGACTTCCCCGGGATGTTAAAAACAGTGACATCAACACAAGTGGATGTCGGCGCTAGAAATGACTGTGACTTGCCGTCACCGCCACAATGGTAGCAGCCTGGATTAGCGGCAGTCATCAGAAGAAATGGTGAGCTTGAGAAGCATGGAGCTTTTAGAAGGAGAACCCATAATATAACCAAGCTTTAGAAGCGTTACACGGTAGCAGAATCTCATGGTAGTAGTAGCTTACTAAAACAGCAAGCAGTGATAACGGCAAAAATAAGCAACAATAGCGTGCAAAAACAACGGCTGAAAACAGTGGTGAGAGAAAGTAGAAACAGCAACACACGACACTCGTTCCCAGAACCAAGTGGAGTAGAATGAGTAGTACAAAGAAACAGTAAATCATTGCACCACCACCGTAGCAATCGCAGCAACACCAACAGCAAAAACGTGATGACAATAGCAGTAGCAATAGTGGGAATTACGTACAAGTAATGATAATAGCAGCTAGAGAAGCATAGATACAGTAATAGTGGCTTTACAATTATGAGCTGTGTAGATGCGTGGTTGTGGAACATTGTAGTGTTGGAAGCAAACTGTATGCAGCACAGCTACGCATCACAATTGAGCCATGTATGCCCAATGGTGTTTAGATCATGCACAGGTTTTTCATTGTGCTTCTCAAGGGCGCTCGCACTAGGCAAGCGCACTGACATTGAAGTGTACCACAGTTCTGAACGTTTGCACTGAGGATGGAAAATCCATTTTTTGTAAGAGAGGGGGCACTGCCCTCATACAAATGCCCCATGCAATGACCCCTCCCCACATGAATTGGGATTGATTATTTTATATGACTAAATCATGCACTAAGTGCATAATAAGTGTATCATTGTGTGGGTAACGAGCAGACTGACCTCAAACAATAGCCCCACACATCATTTATGCCCAATCACCCAAAATCCACACACTCAATAACGTATGTACAACACTGCAACATAGGGCGAGCATACTTATAGGAAACTAGCCTGTAAGATTGACAATGTGTCTTAGAAATTTCCTCTTGGATTCATGTTCATTGTAAGTGTTGTGTATATGATCACAAGACATTCATTGAACGTTCTCAAGAAAAACATGAGATATTCTACAGAAGCATTGGATTTTCTTAACGTAAAGCAATTCACAAAGTTACCTATGATATCATTTTTGAGACCTATCAATGAATCTAAATCACTCCTTAAGAACCTCTCCCCAAAAAAGGCACTCGACGATGTCACACCGCCCGAGGCGTGGTCGGGCCGCAAGCCGTCGGTGGCCAATCTGCGGGTATTTGGGTGCAAGGCTTTTGTGCACGTCCCCGACGAAAATCGTAAGAAGCTTGACTCCAAAACCCATCCATGCATGTTTGTGGGGTACAACATGGAGAACATAGGATGTCGGCTGTCTGACCCATGCAACAAGAACATTGTGATCAGCAAGGATGTGGTGTTTGAGGAAAGGGAGGGTTTGGGTCAAGTGGGAGCTTGTGATGATGAAGCTGTTCAAGTCTTCCTGACTCTCCTCCCAAGTGCCATGGCTATTGAGTAGGAACTTGAGACCATGAGGGAGCAAGAGGAAGGGGCAAGCAACAAAGTGAAGCCCTTTTCCGACATCGCGATCTCCCCTCAAGCACCAGATTCATCACCAACCCCACCCACAGCGGCAAGCACTGTCAACGAGACAGAAAAGGAAGAAACAAGGAGGGACACCAACATTGCAGCCAAGGTGCCGAGCCGCACTTCTACACATAGCGGCCGTACCGTGAGGCCACCAACTCGCTTTAGCCACGTTGCAGCAGAGTGTACTTTTGTGGCAACCCCACAGGAGCCAAAAACTGTTTCCGAGGCGCTGAACAGTGAGCATGGAGCAGAGTGGCGATCAGCAATGCAAGAGGAGATGGAATCACTCGCAAAGAACCATAAGTAGGTGCTTGTCCCGTAGCCAGCAGGCCGCAGGGTGGTGGACTACAAGTGGGTCTTCCGCGTCAAGTTTAACCCAGACGGCGCCATTGACCGCTTTAGAGTACGGCTCTGTGCAAGGGGCTTCACGCAGGTGCAAGGTATCGACTACATGAGAACTTCACACATGTTGCAAATTTCAGCTCCATTTGCACTCTTCTCTCCCATGCCGTGTTGCAGGATTGGGAAATCCACCACAAGGATGTGAATTGTTCATTCTTGAATGGGGATTTGAAAGAAGAGGTGTTCATGAAACTGTTGAATATTTTTTCCCCGTGTTTCATTGTTGTAGGACGGATCAGGCATGCTCTGCCCCTAATGGAGGTATGACCCTGGATCCGTTGTAGTGTGACTCAACTATGCTCTCTCTTCTGAGATATTGTCAGAATAATGCAGCGGCAGAGTCGGCAATAGCAGAAGCAGGCAGAAGCAACAAAACATCCACGATACGTCAGCTAGTGACGGAGGCGTGAGCAGTCCCGAGAAGTTATTCACGGAGCCTTGCGGAAAGGCGAGACTATGAAAGTGCGAGGTATACAGAAGTCAGTGACAGAAAGTGTGGGGCAGACATGTGATGTGTCGATGAGGTGTAAGTGAAGGAGCGAGAGCGACGGAGCGACTAGCAAAAAACTGGGAGTGGTTGGCGAAGGTGAGATTGGCGAGGAGCGAGCAGAGCGAGGACACGGCGGCAAAGCCGCAGAACCAAAAGGGGAACAGGATGAGAAGAAATGTTTTGGTTACCTCGAAGGAATGAACATCCCCGGTATAAAAGGACAGAGCAGGACAAAACGGAAAGCCAACGGCTTCTTTCCGGACACGGGTGACAGTTGTCACTTTATTAGGGAATGACTTGACGGTAGGCCTCAAACGGTCGAATGCTGAGAGGAAAGTTGGTGAAGGTGGTTCGTTAGCTGGACCTGAACCGTTATTAATAGAAAAAGGAAGATAAATCTTGTTGGAGTCTTGGGATGTTCTGACAGACCCCCTAAGTCTGACAAGAGTTAATGGCAGTACTTTTCCCAGTCAGTAGGATGTTGGCCATTGCAATGTGCGAGGAGGCCCTTCCACATGGCTTCAAGATCATGAGGATGATCAGAGACCAAGGGATACAGCTCTTGGCTCATGAAGTATCGAAGCCAGGTTCTGAGTCCTTGGTTGAGATCGTTCTGCTTCCTGGCAAATTCTGCAGGGGAAGATCGCTTGCTGAGATACTTGGGTCTCCTAAGGAAGACATTTGTGGTTGCAGATCCACTGATGAGTTCTGAATAGAGAAGGGTGTAGATTTGAGTTTGCCATTCCTTGATGTTGCTTTTGTAGACGATCTCGGCAGCTTGTCCTTGGGTGGCTGCTGCAGGGGCAGAAGAAAGTGCAGTTGATCCTTCTTCGACTGGCTCTTCTACCTCTTCTTCTTAATCTTCTGAGACCAATAGGTCAAGTTTGAGGTAGGGCCTGGTGTTGAGCCCTTTGGGTAGAGGAGGGAAGTAAGGATTGTTTTGACATGTAAGGGTGATCCACCGTCGCTTCCATGCCTTATCACGACATCGTCATCCTCCACCTACCATCACTACTTCTTCAATTTCATCGCGCGTCACCCTCAGCCTCTGCGCATCCTCTTCATTGCTCATCATCATCCTTCAGCATTCATCATCTCCTCAAGTGCACCTTTGCATCAGCATCATCGCAATTTCCTCTGTCTCCTCCAACCGCTTTCGCATCAGCTTCATCTTTTCATCATCAGCATTGCTCCGTAGCGCACGAGATTCCTCCCCTGCACTCACTCAATCATTCATCGTTCCTCCGCCTTCCTTGTTGTCCTCCGCTCGGCACAAGGATCCATCCGGTCGCATCGCCTGTCTCGTGACAACCTATGCCCACACCAAAACTTCTGCAGCGCACGTGGCTTCGTCCCTGCGCCCACTCCATCATTAGCCGTTACTCCAGTTCACGCATCCCTTTCTGTTCGGCACAAGGATCCGCCCGGTTGCATCGCCCGTCTCGCGACGACCTGCGACTGTACCAACACTTCCGTAGCACACGCGGTCCACCCCTATACTCAGTCTTTCATCAGTCATCAACCCTTCATCATCCCCTTATCAACCTCATCCGCCTTAAAGCAAATGGCCAGTCCCTGGAACAGCTGCCCAACTCTTGATGAAGATGGTAGCAACATCTACAGCTGGTCTCACACAGTGCTGCCAATCACTAGCACCATCTTCATCAACGAGTATCGTGTTCCAGATTTCCTCCTTGGTGCTTACGAGCATCAACGTACTCCCCGACAGCCTCCACACCTCTATCATACAACCTTCCTACTAATCTAGGGCACCTCTTCAACCTCGTCGACATGTCGTTCCATCATCTGCGTGAATGTGCAAGAAATGGACCAGAACTCTGGCTCAGTCTTCAACAAGAGGCATGGAAGCGACGGTGGATCACCCTTACATGTCAAAACAATCCTTACTTCCCTCCTCTACCCAAAGGGCTCAACACCAGGCCCTACCTCAAACTTGACCTATTGGTCTCAGAAGATTAAGAAGAAGAGGTAGAAGAGCCAGTCGAAGAAGGATCAACTGCACTTTCTTCTGCCCCTGCAGCAGCCACCCAAGGACAAGCTGCCGAGATCGTCTACAAAAGCAACATCAAGGAATGGCAAACTCAAATCTACACCCTTCTCTATTCAGAACTCATCAGTGGATCTGCAACCACAAATGTCTTCCTTAGGAGACCCAAGTATCTCAGCAAGCGATCTTCCCCTGCAGAATTTGCCAGGAAGCAGAACGATCTCAACCAAGGACTCAGAACCTGGCTTCGATACTTCATGAGCCAAGAGCTGTATCCCTTGGTCTCTGATCATCCTCATGATCTTGAAGCCATGTGGAAGGGCCTCCTCGCACATTGCAATGGCCAACATCCTACTGACTGGGAAAAGTACTGCCATTAACTCTTGTCAGACTTAGGGGGTCTGTCAGAACATCCCAAGACTCCAACAAGATTTATCTTCCTTTTTCTATTAATAACGGTTCAGGTCCAGCTAACGAACCACCTTCACCAACTTTCCTCTCAGCATTCGACCGTTTGAGGCCTACCGTCAAGTCATTCCCTAATAAAGTGACAACTGTCACCCGTGTCCGGAAAGAAGCCGTTGGCTTTCCGTTTTGTCCTGCTCTGTCCTTTTATACCGGGGATGTTCATTCCTTCGAGGTAACCAAAACATTTCTTCTCATCCTGTTCCCCTTTTGGTTCTGCGGCTTTGCCGCCGTGTCCTCGCTCTGCTCGCTCCTCGCCAATCTCACCTTCGCCAACCACTCCCAGTTTTTTGCTAGTCGCTCCGTCGCTCTCGCTCCTTCACTTACACCTCATCGACACATCACATGTCTGCCCCACACTTTCTGTCACTGACTTCTGTATACCTCGCACTTTCATAGTCTCGCCTTTCCGCAAGGCTCCGTGAATAACTTCTCGGGACTGCTCACGCCTCCGTCACTAGCTGACGTATCGTGGATGTTTTGTTGCTTCTGCCTGCTTCTGCTATTGCCGACTCTGCCGCTGCATTATTCTGACAATATCTCAGAAGAGAGAGCATAGTTGAGTCACACTACAACGGATCCAGGGTCATACCTCCATTAGGGGCAGAGCATGCCTGATCCGTCCTACAACAATGAAACACGGGGAAAAAATATTCAACAGTTTCATGAACACCTCTTCTTTCAAATCCCCATTCAAGAATGAACAATTCACATCCTTGTGGTGGATTTCCCAATCCTGCAACACGGCATGGGAGAGAAGAGTGCAAATGGAGCTGAAATTTGCAACATGTGTGAAGTTCTCATGTAGTCGATACCTTGCACCTGCGTGAAGCCCCTTGCACAGAGCCGTACTCTAAAGCGGTCAATGGCGCCGTCTGGGTTAAACTTGACGCGGAAGACCCACTTGTAGTCCACCACCCTGCGGCCTGCTGGCTACGGGACAAGCACCTACTTATGGTTCTTTGCGAGTGATTCCATCTCCTCTTGCATTGCTGATCGCCACTCTGCTCCATGCTCACTGTTCAGCGCCTCGGAAACAGTTTTTGGCTCCTGTGGGGTTGCCACAAAAGTACACTCTGCTGCAACGTGGCTAAAGCGAGTTGGTGGCCTCACGGTACGGCCGCTATGTGTAGAAGTGCGGCTCGGCACCTTGGCTGCAATGTTGGTGTCCCTCCTTGTTTCTTCCTTTTCTGTCTCGTTGACAGTGCTTGCCGCTGTGGGTGGGGTTGGTGATGAATCTGGTGCTTGAGGGGAGATCGCGATGTCGGAAAAGGGCTTCACTTTGTTGCTTGCCCCTTCCTCTTGCTCCCTCATGGTCTCAAGTTCCTACTCAATAGCCATGGCACTTGGGAGGAGAGTCAGGAAGACTTGAACAGCTTCATCATCACAAGCTCCCACTTGACCCAAACCCTCCCTTTCCTCAAACACCACA
>SZWC01008227.1:13259-26348 GCA_023375785.1 Penium margaritaceum
CCAAAGCCGGGTCACATAAACCAAAGCCGGGTCACAGTAACCAAAGCCGGGTCACAGAAACCAAAGGCTAGTCACAGAAACCAAAGCCGGGTCATAGAAACCAAAGCCGGGTCACATAAATCAAGGCCAGTTCACAGAAACCAAAGGTGGGTCACAGAAAGCAAATCCGGGACACAGCAACCAAAGCCGGATCACAGAAACCAAGCCATGTCACAGAAACCAAAGCTGAATCACAGAAACCGAAGCCGAGTCACAGAAACCAGAGCCCGGTCACAAAAACCAAAGCCAGATCACAGAAACCAAAGCCAGGTCATAGAAACCAAAGCTGGGTCACGGAAACCAAAGCCGGGTCACAGAAACCAAAGCCGGCTCACAGAAACCAAAGCCGGGTCACTGAAACCAGAGCTGGGTCACGGAAACCAATGCGGGGTCACAGAAACCAAAGTCATGTCACAGCAACGAAGGCTGGGTCACACAAACCAAAGCCGGGTCACAGAAACCAAAGCCGGGTCACAGAATCCAAAGCCGGGTCATAGACACCAAAGCCGGGTCACAGAAACCAAAGCCGAGTCACAAAAACAAAAGTCGGGCCCCAGAAACCAAAGCTGGGTCACAGAAACCAAAGCCGGGTCGCAAAAACCAAAGCCGGGTCACATAAACCAAAGCCGGGTCACAGAAACCAAAGCCCGGTCAAAGAAAACCAAAGCTGGGTCAGAGAAACCAAAGCCGGGTTACAGAAACCAAAGCCGGGTCGCAGAAATCAAAGCCGGGTCACAGAAACCAAAGCCGGGTCGCAAAAACCAAAGCCGGGTCACATAAACCAAAGCCGGGTCACAGAAACCAAAGCCCGGTCAAAGAAAACCAAAGCTGGGTCAGAGAAACCAAAGCCGGGTTACAGAAACCAAAGCCGGGTCGCAGAAATCAAAGCCGGGTCACAGAAACCAAAGCCGGGTCACAGAAACCAAAGCCGGGCGCAAGTACAGTGCAAGTAGGGCGCAACTAGGTTGCAAGTAGGGCGCAACTAGGGCGCAGCTAGGGCGCAACTAGGGTGCAGGTATGGCGCAGGTAGGGTGCAGGTAGGGTTCAACCAGGGCGCAACTAGGGCGCAACTAGGACGCAGGTATAGCGCGGGTAGGGCGCAGCAAGGGTGCAACTAGAGTGCAAATAGGGCGCAAGTAGGACGTGACTAGGGCACAACTAGGACGCAAGTAGGCCGCAAGTAGGGCGCAAGTAGGGCGTAAGAAGGGAGAAACTAGGGTGCAACTAGGGCGCAACTAGGGCGCAACTACGGCGCAGGCATGGCGCAGGACTGGCGCGGGTAGGGTGCAACTAGGGCGCAAGTAGGGCGCAAGTATGGCGCAACTAGGGCGCAACTGGGACGCAACAAGGACGCAAGTAGGGCGCAGGTATGGCGCAGGTATGGATCAAGAAGGGCACAACAAGGACGGAATTAGGGCGCAAGTAGGGTGCAACAAGGGCGCAACTAGGGCGCAAGTAGGGCGCAACTAGGGTGCAACTAGGGCGCAACTATGGTGCAACTAGGGCGCGGATAGGGTGCAACTAGGGCACAAGTAGGGCACAACTAGGAGCGAAACGTGGGTCAATGATGTCCACATGGGTGTGCGACGTGCGTATGGACAAGTTTTCTCGATTTTGAGTCGGCCAACAATCCGGCCCCTTAGTCTCGGAGAGCCTGGAGACGGGCGCTCGGAGGAGCCCACGTCGTATGCTCGAGGGCGGAGGAGAGCGAATATAGGGGTGGGAGTCAGGTCCCTGGGGTACGTGGGTGTGTACGACTTGCGTATGGACAAGTTTTCCCGGATTGGAGTCGACGAAAAATTTGGTCCCTTAGTCACAGAGAGGCCGGAGACGAGTGCACGAGGAAACTTGCGCAACCAGGGCGCAAGTAGGGCACGATTAGGTCGCTATTAGGGCGCAAGCAGGGCGCAACTAGGGCTCAAGTAGGGTGCAACTAGGGCACAACTAGGGCGCAAGTAGGGCGCAAGTAGGGCGCAAGTAGGGTGCAAATAGGGCGCAACTAGGGCATAACTAGGGCGCAGGTATGGCGCAGGTATGGCGCAGGAAAGGTGCAACTAGGGCGCAACTAGGGCGCAAGTAGGGCGCAAGTAGGGCGCAACTAGGGCGCAACTAGGGCGCAAGTAGGGGGCAAGTATGGCACAAATAGGGCGCAACTAGGGCGCAACTAGGGTGCAACTAGGGTGCAGGTATGGCGCAGGTATGGCGCGGGTAGGGTGCAAGTAGGGCGCAAGTAGGAGGCAACTACGGCGCAACTAGGGCGCAACTAGGGCACAAGTAGGACACAGGTATGGCGCTGGTTTGGCACAGGTAGGACGCAACAAGGGCGCATATAGGGCGCAAGTAGGGCGCAACAAGGGCGCAACTAGGGCGCAAGTAGGGCACAACTATGGCCCAACTAGGGCGCAACTAGGGCACAACTAGGGCGTAACTAGGGCGCGGGTAGGGTGCAACGAGGGCGCAAGTAAGGCGCAAGTAGGGCGCAACTAGGGTGCAACTAAGGCGCATCTAGGGTGCAAGTAGGGCGTGGATAGGGTGCAACTAGGGCGCAAGTAGGGCGCAAGTATGGCGCATGTAGGGCGAAACTAGGGTGCAACTAGGGCACAACTATGGTGCAAGTAGGGCACAGGTATGGCGCAGGTATGGCACATGTAGGGTGCAACTATGGTGCATTTAGGGCGCAAGTAGGGCGCAATTAGGGTGCATCTAGGGTGCAAGTAGGGCACAAGTAGGACGTAGGTAGGGCGCAAGTAGGGCGCAACTAGGGCGCAAGTAAGAAGCAGGTATGGCGCGGGTAGGGTGCAACTAGGGCGCAAGTAGGGTACAAGTAGGGCACAACTAGGGTGCAAGTAGGGCACAACTAGGGCGCAACTAGGGCGCAAATAAGGCGCAGGTATGGCGCGGGTAGGGCACAGGTAGGGTTCAATGAGGGTGCAACTAGGGCTCAACTAGGGTGCAGGTATAGAGCGGATAGGGCGCATCAAGGGTGCAACTAGGGCGCAAGTAGGGTGCAAGTAGGACGCGACTAGGGCGCAACTAGGGTGCAAGTAGGGCGCAAGTAGGGCGCAACTAGGGCGCAACTAGGGCGCAACTAGGGTGCAAGTAGGACACAGGTATGGCGCAAGTCTGGTACAGGAAGGGCGCAACAAGGGCACAATTAGGGTGCATGTAGGGCGCAACAAGGGCGCAACTAGGGCGCAACTAGGGCGCAACTAGGGCGCAACTAGGGCGCGGATAGGGTGCAACTAGGGAGCAAGTAGGGCGCAACTAGGAGCGAAATTTGGGTCTATGATGTCCATATGGGTGTGCGACGTGCGTATGGACAAGTGTTCTCGATTTTGAGTCGGCCAAAAATCTGGCCCCTTAGTCTCGGAGAGCCTGGAGACGAGCGCTCGGAGGAGCCTACGTCATATGCTCGAGAGCGGATGAGAGCGAATATAGGGGCGGGAGTCAGGTCCCTGGGGTACGTGGGTGTGTACGACTTGCATATGGACAAGTTTTCCCGGATTGGAGTCGACAAAAAAATTGGTCCCTTAGTCACGGAGAGGCCGGAGACGAGCGCTCGAGGAAACTTGCGCAACCAGGGCGCAAGTAGGGCACGATTAGGTCGCTATTAGGGTGCAAGCAGGGTGCAACTAGGGCGCAAGTAGGCTGCAACTAGGGCGCAACTAGGGCGCAAGTAGGGCGCAAGTAGGGCGCAACTAGGGTGCAACTAAGGCGCAACTAGGACGCAACTAGGGCGCAGGTATAGCGCAGGTATGGCGCGGGTAAGGTACAACTAGGGTGCAACTAGGGCACAAGTAGGAGGCAACTAGGGCACAACTAGGGCGCAACTAGAGCGCAATTAGGGCGCAAGTAGGGTGCAACTAGGGTGCAACTAGGACGCAACTAGGGCGCAACTAGGGCGCAGGTATGGAGCAGGTATGGCGTGGGTAGGGTGCAAGTAGGGTGCAAGTAGGGCACAAGTAGGGCACAACTAGGACGCAACTAAGGCGCAACTAGGGCGCAAGTAGGGTGCAGGTATGGCGCAGGTATGGTGCAGGTAGGGCGCAACAAGGACACAATTAGGGCGCAAGTAGGGCGCAACTATGGTGCAAGTAGGATGCAACTAGGGTGCAACTAGGGCGCAACTAGGGCGCAACTAGGACACAACTAGGGTGCGTGTAGGGTGCAACTAGGACGCAAGTATGGCGCAAGTAGGTCGCAACTAGGGCGCAAATGCGGCGCAACTAGGGCGCACGTAGGGTGCGGGTAGGGTGCAACTAGGGCCCAAGTATGGCGCAAGTAGGACGCAAGAAGGACACAAGTAGGGTGCAGGTATGTCGCGGGTAGGGTGCAACTAGGGCGCAAGTAGGGGACAAGTAGGGTGCAAGTAGGGCGCAACTAGGACGCAAGTAGGACGCAACTAGGGTGCAACTAGGGCGCAACTAGGGTGCAGGTATGGCATGGGTACGGTGCAGGTAGGGTTCAACGATGGCGCGACTAGGGCGCAACTAGGGCGCAGGTATGGTGCGGGCAGGGCGCAGCAAGGGTGCAACTAGGGCAAAAGTAGGGCACATGTATGGCGCGGATAGGGTGCAGGTAGGGCACAAGTAGGGCGTAACTAGGGCGCAGATATAGCGCGGGTAGGGCGCAGCAAGGGTGTAACTAGGGCGTAAGTAGGGCGCAAGTAGGGCACAACTAGAGCGCAACTAGGGTGCAAGTAGGGCGCAAGTAGGGCACAAGTAGGACGCAACTAGGGCGCAACTAGGGCGCAACTAGGGTGCAACTAGGGCGCATGTATGGAGTATAACTGACGCGGGTAGTGTACAACTAGGGCGCAAGTAGGGCGCAACTAGGGCGCAACTAGGGTGCAACTAGGGCGCAACTAGGGCGCAACTAGGGTGCAACTAGGGCGCATGTATGGAGTATAACTGACGCGGGTAGTGTACAACTAGGGCGCAAGTAGGGCGCAACTAGGGCGCAACTAGGGTGCAACTAGGGCGCAAGTAGGGTGCAGGTATGGTGCAGGTATGGCGCAGGTAGGGCGCAACAAGGGCGCAATTAGGGTGCAAGCAGGACGCAACAAGGGCGCAACTAGGGCGCACGTAGGGTGCAACTAGGGCGCAACTAGGGCGCAAGTAGGGCGCAACTAGGGCGCGGGTAGGGTGCAACTAGGGTCCAAGTAGGACACAACTAGGGCGCAATTAGGGCGCAAGTAGGGCGCAACTAGGGTGCATTTAGGGCGCGGATAGGGTGCAACTAGGGCACAAGTAGGGCACAAGTAGGGCGCAACTAGGACGTAACTAGGGTGCAAGTAGGGTGCAGGTAAGGTGCAGGTATGGCATAGGTAGGGCGCAACTAGGGCGCCTTTAGGGTGCAAGTACGGCGCAACTAGGCCGCAACTAGGGCGCAAGTAGGGTGCAAGTAGGGTGCATCTATGGTGTAAATAGGGCGCAAGTAGGGTGCATGTATGGCGCGAGTAGGTCGCAGGTAGGGCGCAACTAGGGCACAACTAGGGCGCAGGTATAGCGCGGGTAGGGCACAGCAAGGGTGCAACTAGGGTGCAAGTAGGGTGCACCTGAGCGTACCACGCTTTGAAAGGGATGGGTCGAGAATGTGACACATGTGGAGATGCAACGCGGACGAGCGGAGTGGGCGGTGTCGGGCACGTAGATGCATTTTGTTTCCACACCGGGAGAGGGAGAGGGGGTGTGGGACAGAGGACGAAGGTGCACATGGCAATGGCTTAGGGGCTGGGCAACACGGGCGGTGTCGAGAAGGGGTGCGGTGGGGTGGCGTGGGCTCAGGTGTGGCGTGCGGGTTGGTACACCGTGGCGGTGGCGAGGGAGGTGCATGTGGGCGCGTGCGGGCATGAGCGGGGGTCCCGGCCGGGAGTGGCGGAGGTTCAGACCGCGTTCGTGACGTGCGGGCACGACGGACTAGAGGCGGCCGTGCACGGTGGAGGTTTGTCGCGTTCGTGCCGTACGAAACGGTAGGATGAACGGGAGGGGATGACGAGCGGGTTGGTACGACTCAAGGGGTGGGAAATTGGGGTGCGGGTGTTTGGGTTGGTATGACTCGTGGGGTGGGAAAGAGGCGTGCGGGCGCTTGGGTTGGTATGACTCGTGGGGTGGGAAAGGGGCAGGCATGCGCTTGGATTTGTACGTGCGGGTGGGCGTGGAAAGGGTGGACGATGCGTGGGTGTGGGCGTGGGTGTGCGTGTTTTGCAGGCAGCGGAGTGCGTCCGTGTGCGAGGGGGGTGAGTGGCCGGGTTTACGGGCTGTTGATGCAATGGAATGGGTTGAAACGAGAGCGGGAGTCGAACCCGCATGCGTTCCCAAAAGCAAACATCTCGTTAGGAGGGAGGGGAGGGGAGGGGAGGGGAGGGGAGTTCCCGGAGGAATAGATCGGTAGAACAGAGGCTGAACCTCAGTGGATTGTAGCAGCAAGGCTACTCTGCCACTTACAGTACCCCATTCTGGTTTAAGGCGTCTGCAAATGATTATCTCCCCGAACATTCGGAATTGGTCCAGACGAATCACGACATATGCTCTCGGAGGCGCACGGGCACCCCTATTTCGAATCAGGTAACACCCAGGGAGGTACAAAGTGCCGCTTCCAGCATGGATTCTGACTTAGAGGCGTTCAGTTATAATCCTACACATGGTAGCTTCGCGCCACTGGCTTTTCAGCCAAGCGCAATCATCAATTGTGTGAAACAACGTTTCCTCTTGTACTAAGTTGAAGTACTGTTGCGGCACCAGATCATCAGTAGGGTAAAACCAACCTGTCTCACGACGGTCTAAACCCAGCTCACGTTCCCTGTTGGTGGGTGAACAATCCAACACTTGGTGAATTCTGTTTCACAATGATAGGAAGAGCCGTTATCAAAGGATCAAAAAGCAACGTCGCTATGAACGCTTGGCTGCCACAAGCCAGTTATCCCTGTGGTAAATTTTCTGACACCAATAGCTTCAATTCCAAAAGACTAAAGGATCGATAGGCCATGAGTTCACAGTTTGTATTCGTACTGAAAATCAAAATCAAAGAACGTTTACCCTTTTATTCCACATGAGACTTCTATTCTCGTTGAGCTCATCTTAGGACACCCGCGTTATCTTTTAACAGATGTGCCACCCCAGCCAAACTCCCCACCTGACAATGTCATCCGCCTGGATCGGCCGAAGCCTTAACGCTAGAAGCAGGGGCAGAGCCCCGCCTCCACCTCACGAAATAAGTAAAACAACGTCAAGAGTTGTGACATTTGACTTGCGGTTGCCCTCCCACAAATAACTACACCTCCGGAGTCCTTTCACAAAATCGGATTAGAGTCAAGCTCAACAGGGTCTTCTTTCCTCACTGATTTTCCAAGCCCGTTCCCTTGGCTGTGGTTTTGCTGGACAGTAGATGGGAACAGTGGGAATCTTGTTAAGCCATTCATGCGCGTCACTAATTAGATGACAAGCCATTCGGCTACCTTACGAGAGTCATAGTTACTCCTGCCGTTTACCCGCGCTTGGTTGAATTTCTTCACTTTGACATTCAGAGCACTGGCCAGAAATCACATTGCGTCAACATCCGTTGGGGCCATCGCAATGCTTTGTTTTGATTAAACAGTCGGATTCCCCTTGTCCGTTCCAGTTCTGAGCCGGTTGTTCACTGCCTAGGGAAAGCCTCCCCCGAGAGGGAAGCATTCCGCGCCCGTCGGCGGTTGGCACGCGGCGGTCTGCCCTCGCCGCGGGAGCAGCTCGGGCAGACCGCCGACAGCCTGCGGCATCGAGGCGTATGGACATTTTTTCTCGATTTCGAGTATGGACGAGTTTTCTCGATTTCGAGTCGGCCAAAAAACCTGCCCCTTAGTCTCGGAGAGCACGGAGACGGGCGTTCGGAGGAGCTTACGTCGTATGCTCGAGGGTGGAGGCCATGGTTTTTTTGAACAAAACTTGGGTCTACAATGTCCATATGGGTGTACAACATGCATATGGACGAGTTTTCTTGATTTTGAGTCGGCCAAAAATCCGGCCCCTTAGTCTCGGAGAGCCTGGAGTTGGGCGCTTGGAGGAGCCTACGTTGTATGATCGAGGGCAGAGGCCATAGATTTCTTGAGCGAAACTTGGGTCTACGATGTCCATATGGATGTGCGACGTTTGTATGGACAAGTTTTATCGATTTCGAGTCGGCCAAAAATCCGGCCCCTTAGTCTCGGAGAGCATGGAGATGGGCGCTTGGAGGAGCCTACGTCGTATGCTCGAGGGCGGAGGAGAGCAAAAATATGGGCGGGAGTCAGGTCCCTGGGGTACGTGGGTGTGTGCGACATGCGTATGGACAAGTTTTCCCAGATTGGAGTCGACGGAAAATTTGGTCCCTTAGTCACGGAGAGGCCGGAGACGAGCGCTAGAGGAAACTTGCACAACCAGGGCGCAAGTAGGGCACGATTAGGTCGCTATTAGGGCGCAAGTAGGGTGCAACTAGGGCACGAGTAGGGCACAACTAGGGCGCAAATAGGGCGCAAGTAGGGTGCAAGTAGGGCGCAAGTAGGGCGCAACTAGGGCGCAACTAGGGCGCAGGTATGGCGCAGGTATGGCGCGGGTAAGGTGCAACTAGGGCGCAACTAGGGCGCAAGTAGGGTGCAACTAGGGCGCAACTAGGGCGCAACTAGGGCGCAAGTAAGGCGCAAGTAGGGCGCAACTAGGGCGCAACTAGGGCGTGACTAGGGCGCAACTAGGGTGCAGGTATGGCGCAGGTATGGCGCGGGTAGGGTGCAAGTAGGGCGCAAACTAGGGTGTAACTAGGGTGCAACTAGGGTGCAAGTAGGACGCAGGTATGGCGCGGGTAGGGTGCAACTAGGACACAGCAAGGGTGTAACTAGGGCGCAAGTAGGGTGTAACAAGGGCACAACTAGGGTGAAAGTAGGGCGTAACTAGGGCACAACAAGGGCGCAACTAGGGTGCAACTAGGGCGCAACTAGGACGGAAGTAGGGCACAAGTAGGGTGCAAGTAGGGCGGAACTATGGCGCAACTAGGGTGCAAGTACGGCACAGGTATGGCGCGGGTAGGGTGCAACCAGGGCGCAGCAAGATGCAACTACGGCGCAAGTAGGGTGCAGGTATGGTGCGGGTAGGGTGCAGGTGGGGCGCAACTAGGGCGCAACTAGGGTGCAGGTATAGCGCGGATTGGACGCAGCAATGGTGCAACTAGGGTGCAAGTAGGGCGCAAGTAGGGCACGAATAGGGCGCAACTGCGCCATTCACGTCTTAGTCCCGGCTCCCTAGTTTCGGAGACCGTCCGGGTCGGTGTTTGGGAGATAAAAATGGGTATGACACCAGGACTTCCCAGGAGGTCACCCATCCCAGTACTATTCGGGCCCATGGGCACTTATCTGCGGAGTTCGAATGGGATCCGGAGTAGTAGCCCAGGTATGATCGTACCACACTTTGAAAGGGATGGGTCGAGAATGTGACACATGTGGAGATGGAACGAGGAAGAGCGGATTGGAGTCGACAGAAAGTTTGGTCCCTTAGTCACGGAGAGGCCGGAGACGAGCACTCGAGGAAACATGCACAACCAGGGTGCAAGTAGGAAACGATTAGGTCGCTATTAGGGCGCAAGTAGGGCGCAACTAGGGCGCAAGTAGGGCGCAACTAGGACGTAACTAGGGCGCAACTAAGGTGCAACTAATGCGCAAGTAGGGCGCAAGTAGGGCATAACTAGGGCGCAACTAGGGCGCAACTAGGACGCAGGTATGGCGCAGGTATGGCACGGATAAGGTGCAAGTAGGGCGCAAGTAGGGCGAAAGTAGGGTGTAACTAGGACGCAACTAGGGCGCAACTAGGGTGCAAGTAGGGCGCATGTATGACGCAGGTATGGCACAGGTAGGGCGTAACAAGGGTACAACTAGGGCGCAAGTAGGGCGCAACACGGGTGCAACTAAGGCACAAGTAGGGCGCAACTGGGGCGCAACTAGGGCACAACTAGGGCGCAACTAGGGCGCAACTAGGGTGCAACTAGGGCGCGGGTAGGGTGCAACTAGGGCGCAAGTACGGCGCAAGTAGGGCACAACTAGGGCGCAACTAGGTTGCAACTAGGGCGCAAGTAGGGCACGGGCAGGGTGCAACTAGGGCGCAAGTAGGGCGCAAGTAGGGCGCAAATAGGGCGTAACTAGGGCGCAACTAGGGTGCAACTAGGGCGCAAGTAGGGCGCAGGTATGGCGCAGGTATGGCGCAGGTAGGACGCAACTATGGTGCAATTAGGGCGCAGGTATGGCGCAGGTATGGCGCAGGTATGGCGCAGGTATGGCGCAAGTAGGGCGCAAGTAGGGCGCAACTAGGATGCAAGTAGGGTGCAAGTAGGGCGCAAGTAGGACGCAAGTAGGGCACAACTAGGGTGCAAGTAGGGCGCAAGTATGGCGCGAGTAGGGTGCAACTAGGGCACAAGTAGGGCGCAAGTAGGGCGCAAGTAGGGCGCAAGTAGGACACATCCAAGGCGCAACTAGGGCGCAACTAGGGTGCAACTAGGGCGTAGGTATGGCGCGGGTAGGGTGCAGGTAGGGTGCAACGAGGGTGCAGCTAGGGCGCAAGTAGGCCGCAAGTAGAGCGCAAGTAGGGCGCGACTAGGGCGCAACTAGGATGCAAGTAGGGTGCAGGTAGGGTGCAACGAGGGTGCAGCTAGGGCGCAAGTAGGCCGCAAGTAGAGCGCAAGTAGGGCGCGAGTAGGGTGCAACTAGGGCACAAGTAGGGCGCAAGTAGGGCGCAAGTAGGGCGCAAGTAGGACACATCCAAGGCGCAACTAGGGCGCAACTAGGGTGCAACTAGGGCGTAGGTATGGCGCGGGTAGGGTGCAGGTAGGGTTCAACGAGGGTGCAACTAGGACGCAACTAGGGTGCAGGTATGGTGCGGGCAGGGCGCAGCAATGGTGCAACCAGGGCGCAAGTAGGGCGCATGTATGGCGTGGGTAGGGCGCAGGTAGGGCGCAACTAGGGCGCAACTAGGGCGCAACTAGGGCGCAGGTATAGCGCGGGTAGGGCGCAGCAAGGGTGTAACTAGGGCGCAAGTAGGGCGCAAGTAGGGCGCGACTAGGGCGCAACTAGGGTGCAAGTAGGGCACAAGTAGGACGCAAGTAGGGCGCAAGTAGGGCGCAACTAGGGCACAACTAGGGCGCAACTAGGGCGCAACTAAGGCGCAGGTATGGCGCAGGACTGGCGCAAATAGGGTGCAACTAGGGTGCAACTACGGTGCAAGTAGGGTGCAAGTAGGGTGCTACTAGGGTGCAACTAGGGCGCAAGTAGGGCGCAGGTATGGCGCAGGTATGGCCCAAGTAGGGCGCAACAAGGGCACAATTAGGGCGCAAGTAGGGTGTAACAAGCCTGCAACTAGGGCGCAAGTAAGGCGTAACTAGGGCGCTACTATGGTGCAACTAGGACGCAACTAGGGCGCTACTATGGTGGGGACGGGGTGCAACTAGGGCGTGAGTAGGGCGCAACTAGGGCGCAATTAGGGCGCAAGTAGGGCGCAACTAGGGTGCAACTAGGGCGCGGGTAGGGTGCAACTAGGCGGCAAGTAGGGCGCAAGTAGGGCGCAACTAGGGCACAACTAGGATGCAAGTAGGACACAGGTATGGCGCAGGTAGGGTGCAGGTAGGGCGCAAGTAGGGCGCAAGTAGGGCGCAACTAGGGCACAACTAGGATGCAAGTAGGACGCAGGTATGGCACAGGTAGGGCACAGGTAGGGCGCAACTAGGGCGCGATTAGGGCGCAAGTAGGGTGCAACTAGGGCGCAACTAGGGCGCAAGTAGGGCGCAAGTAGGGCACAAGTAGGATGCAACTAGGGCGCAACTAGGGCGCTAGTAGGGCGTAGGTATGGCGCGGATAGGATGCAACCAGGGTGCAGCAAGGGTGCAACTAGGGCGCAAGTAGGGCGCACGTATGGCGCGGGTAGGACGCAGGTAGGGTGCAACTAGGGTGCAACTAGGGCGCAGGTATAGCGCGGGTAGGGCGCAGCAAGGGTGCAACTAGGGTGTAAGTAGGGTGCAAGTAGGGCGCGACGAGGGTGCAACTGCGCCATTCGCGTCTTAGTCCCGGCTCCCTAGTGTCGGAGACAGTCCGGGTCGGCGTTTGGGAGATACAAATGGGTACGACACCAGGACTTCCCGGGAGGTTACCCATCCCAGAACTATTCTGGCCCATGGGCGCTTATCTGCAGAGTTCGAATGGGATCCAGAGTAGTAGCCCAGGTATGATTGTACCACGCTTTGAAAGGGATGGGTCGAGAATGTGACACATGTGGAGATGCAACGTGGACGAGCGGAGTGGGCAGTGTCGGGCACGTTGATGCGTTTTGTTTCCACACGTGGAGAGGGGGAGGGGTGTGGGACAGAGGACGGAGGTGCACATGGTAACGGCTTAGGGGCTGGGCAGCACGGGCGGTGTCGAGGAGGGGTGCGGTGGGATGGCGTGGGCTCGGGTGTGGCGTGCGGGTTGGTACACCGTGGCCATGACGAGGGAGGTGCATGTGGACGCGTGCGGGCATGAGCGGGGGTCCCGGCTGGGAGTGGCGGAGGTTCAGACCGCGTTCGTGATATGCGGGTGCAATGGACTAGAGGCGGCCGTGCATGGTGGAGGTTTGTGGCGTTCATGCCGTACAAAACGGTGGGATGAATGGGAGGGGATGGCGAGCGGGTTGGTACGACTTGTGGGGTGGAAAAGAGGGGTGCGGGTGCTTGGGTTGGTACAACTCGTGGGGTGGGAAAGAGGCGTGCGTGAGCTTGGGTTGGTACGTGCGGGTGGGCGTGGAAAGGGTGGGCAATGCCTGGGAGGGCGCGGGTGTGCGTGTTGTGCAGGCGGCGGAGTGGGTTCGTGTGCCAGGGGGTGCGTGGCCGGGTTTGCGGGCTGTTGATGTAATGGAATGGGTCGAAACGAGAGCGGGAGTCAAACCCGCATGCGTTCCCAAAAGCGAACATCTCGTTAGGGGGAGGGGAGGGGAGGGGACGGGAGGGGAGGGGAGGGGAGGGGAGTTCCTGGCGGAACAAATCGGCAGAAGAGAGGCTGAACCTCAGTGGATCGTAGCAGCAAGGCTA
>SZWC01008227.1:26474-46474 GCA_023375785.1 Penium margaritaceum
GTGTGCCAGGGGGTGCGTGGCCGGGTTTGCGGGCTGTTGATGTAATGGAATGGGTCGAAACGAGAGCGGGAGTCAAACCCGCATGCGTTCCCAAAAGCGAACATCTCGTTAGGGGGAGGGGAGGGGAGGGGACGGGAGGGGAGGGGAGGGGAGGGGAGTTCCTGGCGGAACAAATCGGCAGAAGAGAGGCTGAACCTCAGTGGATCGTAGCAGCAAGGCTAATCTGCCACTTACACTATCCCGTTCTGGTTTAAGTCGTATGCATATGATTTATCTCTCCGAACATTCAGAATTGGTCCAGACGAATCATGACATATGCTCTCGGAGGCGCACAGGCACACTTATTTTGTGTCAGGTAACACCCGGGGAGGTAAAACTTGCAGCTTCCAGCATGGATTCTGACTTAGAGGCGTTCCGTCATAATCCTACACATGGTAGCTTCGCACCACTGGCTTTTCAGCCAAGCGCAATTACCAATTATGTGAATCTCGTCAATCCATTCATGTGCGTCACTCCTAAGATGACGAGGCATCTGGCTACCTTAAGAAAGTCATAGTTACTCCTGCCGTTTACCTGCGCTTGGTTGAATTTCTTCACTTTGACATTCTGAGCACTGGGCAGAAATCACATTGCGTCAACATCCGTTGGGACCATCTCAATGTTTTGTTTTTATTTTAATAGTCGGGGTCCCCTTGTCCGTTCCATTTTTGAGCCGGTTGTTCACTGCCTAGGGAAAGCCTCCCCCGTGAGGGAAGCGTTCCGCGTCCGTCGGCCGGTCGGCACGCGGCGGTCCGCCCTCGCCGTGGGAGCAGCTCGGGCAGACCGCCGACAGCCTGCAGCGTCAAGGCGTATAGACGAGGTTTCTCGATTTCGAGTATGGACGAGTTTTCTCAATTTCGAGTGGGACAAGAATCCGGCCCCATAGTCTCGGAAAGCCTGGTGACGGGCGTTCGTAGGAGCCTACATTGTATGCTCGAGGACGGAGGCCGTGGTTTTTTTGAACGATACTTGGGTCTACAATGTCCATATGGGTGTGCAACGTGCGTATGGACGAGTTTTCTCAATTTTGAGTCGGCCAAATGTCCGGCCCCTTAGGCTCGGAGAGCCTGGAGATGGGCGCTTGGAGGAGCCTACATCGTATGCTTAAGGGCAGAGGCCATGGATTTTCTGATCGAAACTTGGGTCTCCAATCTCCATATGGGTGTGCAACCTGTGTATGGACAAGTTTTCTCGATTTTGAGACGGCCAAAAATCCGGCCCCTTAGTCTCGGAGAGCCTGGAGACGGGCGCTCGGAGGAGCCTACGTCGTATGCTTGAGGGCAGAGGAGAGCGAATATAGGGGCGGAAGTCAGGTCCCTGGAGTACGTGGGTATGTGCGACGTGCGTATGGACAAGTTTTCCCGGATTGGAGTCGACGGAAAATTTGGTCCCTTAGTCACGGAAAGGCCGGAGACGAGCACTCGAGGAAACTTGCGCAGCCAGGGCGCAAGTAGGGCACCATTAGGTCGCTATTACGGCGCAGGTATGGCACAACTAGAGCGCAAGTAGGGCGCAACTAGGGTGTAACTAGGGTACAAGTAGGGTGCAAGTAGGGCGCAACTAGGGCGCAAGTAGGGCACAACTAGGGCGCAACTAGGGCGCATGTATGGCGCAGGTATGGCACGGGTAAGGTACAGCTAGGACGCAACTATGGGGCAAGTAGGGCGCAACTAGGGTGCAACTAGGGCGAAACTAGGAAGCAATGAGGGCGCAAGTAGGGCGCAACTAGGGTGCAACCAGGGCGCAACTATGGCGCAGGCATGGCGCAGGTATGGCGCGGGTAAGGTGCAAGTAGGGTGCAAGTAGGGTGCAAGAAGGGCGCAACTAGGGTGCAACTAGGGTGCAAGTAGGGCGTAGGTATGCCGCAGGTATGGTGCAGGGAGGGCGCAACAAGGGCGTAATCAGGCCACAAGTAGGACGCAACAAGGGAGCAACTAGGACGCAAGTAGGGCGCAACTAGGGCACAACGAAGGCGCAAATAGGGCGCAACTAGGGCGCAACTAGGGCGCGGGTAGGATGCAACTAGGGTGCAAGTAGGGCGCAAGTAGGGCGCAACTAGGGTATAACTAGGGTGCAACTAGGGCGCAAGTAGGGCGCGGGTAGGGTGGAACTAGGGCGCAAATAGGGCGCAAGTAGGGCGCAAATAGGGCGCAACTATAGAACAACTAGGGTGCAACTAGGCCGCAAGTAGGACGCAGCTATGGCGCAGGTATAGCGCAGGTAGGGCGCAATTAGGACGCAATTAGGACAACTAGGGCGCAACTAGGGCGCAAGTAGGGTGCAAGTAGGGCGCAAGTAGGGCGCAAGTAGGGCACAACTAGGGCGCAAGTAGGGGGCAGGTATGGCGCCGGTAGGGTGCAGCTAGGGCACAAGTAGGGCACAAGTAGGGCGCAAGTAGGGCACAACTAGGACGCAAGTAGGGCGCAACTAGGGTGTGTCAATGCGCCGGACAGCAACGGTCTAGAAAACGGGTCCCGACATGGGAGGCCGCCAACCGCTCTTGGTATTGCAACCAAGATAACATATCACCCTCGAATGAGGGATCCACACTTCTCCCGACTGGATCTTTACCCATGCAGTTGACCCAAACACCTTCAGATGAGATGCGTTGGGTTTCTTTCCCGAGCATGCTTCCTTTGGGGTCTTCAGCTGCTTGTCCTACTCCTTTCCACGCTTCCGCAAGGCGGTTGCTGGTGTGAGATTCAAGAGGTAGCAAGCCGTTGTTGCTGCTTCTGCGCAAAAGCGAGGTGGGAGCTTGGCGTCGAAGAGCATGCTTCGCACCATGCCGAGTAGGATTTGTTTCATCCTCTCGGCAACGCCGTTGCTTTGGGGGTTGTATGGGGTGGTTTGCTAGTGACGGATGCCATGATGCTTGAGCCAAGGCTTGCATGCCTCGTACTCACCCCCGTTGTCACTTCGGAGCATCTTCACCTTCTTGGATGTTTGCCGCTCCACCATGACGACGAACTCGAGGAGCTTCTCCTTGACCTCTCCCTTTGTTATGAGGAAGTAGATCCACAACTTGCGGCTGTGGTCATCAATGAAGGTCAGGAAGTACTTGCTTCCTCCGTTAGACGGTGTGCGGAAGGGTCCACACACGTCACTGTGTATCAGTTCCAAGACATCCTCCGCTCGTTGACCTCCTCTCCCAAACGGCTTCTTCTTTACCTTCGCTTGGAGGCATGGTTCACACAATGCACACCCTCCGCCATGCTTCATGGTGCACCCTTCCATTCCGCGGACTACCTCTTGCTCCTGCATCTTCTGCAGTGTGCTGTTGGCCACATTGCCAAATGGCCGGTGCCACAACTCAGCGTCAGTGTCCTTGGTTGATGTGGTGGCCGCAGCGGTCGCCGGCGGTGCATCCTTTGGCTCCGGTGCCACTATCTTGGTCGCACATGCGAGTCCCTCATCCGACGCCTTGGTGACTTTGGTTTGAAGCACGTAGAGGCCGTTGACTCTTGGAACTTGAAGCACGAGGTCGTCTTTGGTGTATGAAATCCGGATGTCCTCATTTTTTAGGGCCACCGCTTCCTTGTTGGTGAACACCACTGTCATGTTGTTGTCAGTGATTTGTGAGACGGACAACAAGTTGGCTGCGAAGGAGGGCATGTACAGCACCTTTTGAAGGTTGACTGCCTTCTGCGCACCATTCACGTTGAACGTGATCACCTTGTCCCCTTCGTCCATGGCTTGGACGACGCCGCCGTTTGCACACTTGATGCGCATGACAGATTCGGCCATGGAGACAAATCCACCCTTCTCTTTTGATGAGTGGTGGTTGGTGCCCGAGTCAAGGGCGAATGCCCCGGGCCTAAGGATCGCTGCGCCCTTCATGGGCAGCCCCCTAGCCATCATGTTGGTGAGCTCCTTCTTCTCCTTTCCACCTTTGCTCCCGCCTTCTTTCTTGGGACTACGGCAGTCCCTAGTCCAGTGCCTAGCCTTGCCACAGTTGTGACAGTTGCCGGGCTTCTTGGAACTCTTCCCGCCACTGTTGCCTTTCCCTCCACCGCCACCGCTTCCGCTGTTGCCTTGACTGGAGCGAGAGCTTGCACCTTGTCCACCAAAGCGAGAGGCATAGGCTGAAATGTTTGCCTCACTGCCACTGCGTCGCATGGACTCGCTGCGGACGTGTTTGGCGACAGCCTCGTACGTCAGATCTGCTTCCTTCCAACCGCCAAATACGGTGATCAAGGACCCCCAGCTTTCCGGCAGCGCCATTAGAAGGATCATGGCACGCATGTTAGAGTCAAGCTTCCATTCCATTTGTTGGACCTCTTGCAGCACGTTGTCGAACGACTGCAAATATATGGGTATCGATTCTCCTTCGCTCACCCTCATCGACATCAACTGTTGGAAGATGAAGAGTCGGTTTCCTAGGGCGTTCGATTGATGCACGCGTGAGAGCTTTGCATAGGCCTCGGCAGCCAACGTGCATCTAGTGATGTGGGAGTGTTGAGTCTCGTTGATGGACGTCACAAGAATGGCGAGAGCCATGTTGTTCTTCATCATCCATGCTGTAAGTTCAGCCGCATGCGTCGTCATGGTCGCATCCGCGGGTGCTGTCTTAATCCCTTTTAGGATGTTGAGGTAGCCACGCATGTTCATGAAAATCTCAAATTGCCATTTCCACAAGGGAAAACCTGTCCCCGTGAATTTGGACATACCCGCCTCAAGGCGGGCTGGAGTCGGATCCGCCATTTTTGGCGGTTGTTCGTCTTCTCTGCTTCGCTGCTACTCTGCTTCGTTGAGGCCGATGAGGCTGATGAGGCTGCTGACTGCGACCGTTACCAAAGGTGCAGTTGGTTCCGTTGCATACCCTTCCAGCCGATGATCGCCTAAGGCGATGGTGCCATTGTGAGGGAACGGACTCGGGGTCGTACCACCTTCTAAAAAGGGATAGAGCTTAATCCCGTTGGGGCTCAAGGGTCTTGTCCAACATGGACAGAGCTGTTCCTTGTCCCCTAGTCCGCCACGTGCGTACACCCTACCTGAAGAAGCCGATGGAGCCGATGGAGCAGATGGAGCCGTCCGATGGTTGTGTCCCTGTTGTACCTATGTGCCCTGCAAGACTACGCGCTAGTCGGTCTTGGAAGCGTGCCTTAGAACCAGAAGTGTGGGCCTATAACCCTTTGTCAATGCGCCGGATAGCAACGGTCTAGAAAACGGGTCCCGACATGGGAGGCCGCCAACCGCTCTTGGTATTGCAACCAAGATAACATATCACCCTCGAGCGAGGGATCCACACTTTAGGTTTATTTGGTTTGTAACCTCACGAAGTCCGCATGTTGGTCTTTAGTGTCTACCTTTGGTTGGACACTCGGTGAGGAGTCTCAAAGGCAAGAACTGTAAATGGATGCATGCAAGGTACATGATTTTATACTTGTAGAGCTTTGCTAAAGCTTCTGCTTGTAGTGGCTCCACTGGAGCCAACCTCAACCTACAATCCTACTTGGCACGTCCTTAGACCGCCAAGTGTCATCCTCAAGCCAGGCTTTTAGTAAGCTTCATAGAAGCTTCCTGTCCCAGTTTTGGCCACACAAAGAAAATTGTGGCTGTCGCGGGTTTTGAACCCGCAATCTCTCGTTTGAGACTCCGGTGCCTATTCAACCATGCCAAAACGGTATGGTTCCTATGATGAGCCACAGGGGACATACCCATTATGGGCAGTGCATTCCTGGCCCATCTCAGAACAGACCAAGGGGACGTACTCCACATAGTAGTGCATGCCTTTTCTGTATGTGTAGCTAGCGAGCTAGGCAGTAGACAAGGTGCATACTATTTCAACAGGGTGCAACTAGGACACAACTAGGACGCAGGTATGGCATGGGTAGGGCGCAGGTAGGGTTCAACGAGGGTACAACTAGGGCGCAACTAGGATGCAGGTATGGTTCGGGCAGGGCACAGCAAGGGTGCAACTAGGGTATCAGAAGAATACAGGCATGATTATGGCAGTAGCAGAAGCAGGCAGAAGTATTGGAACATGCACGAGTACGTTAGCAAGTGTGACAGAGCCGAGAGCAGTTCAAAGGAGTTAGTTGCAAAGCTTGACAAAGGTCCACGAACAAAGGAGACGAGTGAGACAAGCTGTTGAGAGAGAGGGCATGAGCGAGACGAGTGATGGTTAGCTGGGAACTATGCGAAGGAGTGAGAGTGATGGAGCGAAGAGCTGAAAGCTGTGAAAGGGTGGCAAAGGCAAGGTATGCGAGGTGCGAGCAGAGCGAAGACACGGCGGCGAAGCCGCGGAACCAAAAAGGGAACATGATGGAAAGAACTGTTCTGGTTAAGTTCGAGGGAATGAACGTCCTTGGAAATATAGAGCAGAATAAAAATAAAGGAGTACAGCAACGGCTTCTTCCCGCTAGCCGGACGCGCGTGACATGTGTCACATTATTAGGGGATGTCTTGACACATGGGACTCAACGGTCAGATTTTCAAAGAGCCGTTAGGTCAAGGTCGCTCGGTATTGGACCTGAACCGTTATTGAGAAGGAAAAACTCTTGTCGGAGTCGGAGATCTCCAACAAGTTGTGCCAGAGTTGTAACAGATTAGTGTCAGAGTTGTGCCAAAGTTGTGCCAGAGTTGTGCCAGAGTTGTGCCAGAGTTGTGCCCGAGTTGTGCCAGAGTTGTGCCAGAGTTGTGCAAGAGTTGTGCCTGAGTTGTGCCAGAGTTGTGACAGAGTTGTCCCAGAGTTATGCCCAAGTTGTGCCATATTTGTGTCAGAACTGTGCCAAAGTTGTGCCAGAGTTGTGCCAGAGTTGTGCCAGAGTTGTGCCAGAGTTGTGCCAGAGTTGTGTCAGAGTTGTGCCAGAATTGTGCCAGAGTTGTGCCAGATTTGTGCCATACATTTGCCATAATTGTGCCAGAGTTGTACCAGAGTTGTGCCAGAGTCGTGCCAGAGTCGTGCCAGAGTTGTGCCAGAGTTCTGCCAGAGTTGTGCAAGAGTTGTGCCAGCGTTGTGCCATAGTTCTGCCAGATTTGTGCCAGAGTTTTGCCATGATTGTGCCAGAGTTGTACCAGAGTCACCCATCCAAGTACTACTCTGGCCCATGGGCGCTTCTCTGCGGAGTTTAAATGGGATCCGGAGTAGTAGCCTAGGTATGATCATACCAAGATTTGAAAAGGATGGGTCGAGAATGCGGCACATGTGGAGATGCAACGTGGATGAGCGGAGTGGGCGGTGTTGGGCACATAGATGTGTTTTGTTTCCACACGGGGAGAGGGGGAGGGGGTGTGGGACAGAGGACGGAGGTGCACATGGCAACGGCTTAGAGGCTGGGCACCATGGGCGGTGTCGAGGAGGGGTGCGGTGGGGTGGCGTGGGCTCGGGTGTGGCGTGCGGGTTGGTACACCGTGGCGGTGGCGAGGGAGGTACATGTGGGCGTGTGTGGGCATGAGCGGGGGTCCCGGCCGGGAGTGGCGGAGGTTCAGATCACGTTCGCAACGTGCGGGCACGACGGACTAGAGGCGGTCGTGCACGGTGGAGGTTTGTCGCGTTCGTGCCGTACGAAACAGTAGGATAAACGGGAGGGGATGGCGAGGGGGTTGGTAAGACTCGTGGGGTGGGAAAGAGGGGTGCGGGTGCTTGGGTTGGTACGACTCGTGGGGTAGGAAAGAGGTGTGCGGGCGCTTGGGTTGGTACGACTCTTGGGGTGGGAAAGAGGCGGGCGTGCGCTTGGATTGGTACGTGCGGGTGGGCGTGGAGAGGGTGGACGATGCGTGGATGTGGGCGCGGGTGTGCGTGTTGTGCAGGCGGCGCAGTGCGTTCGTGTGTGAGGGGCATGCGTGGCGGGGTTTGCGGGCTGTTGATGCAATGGAATGGGTCAAAACGAGAACGGGAGTGGAACCCCCATGCGTTCCCAAAAGCGAACATCTCATTAGGGGGAAGGGGAGGGGAAGGGAGGGAAGGGGAGTTCCCCGAGGAACAAATCGGTAGAACAGAGGCTGAACCTCAGTGGATCGTAGCAGCAAGGCTATTGTGCCACTTACAGTACCCCGTTCTGGTTCAAGTCGTCTGCAAATGATTTATCTCCCCGAACATTCGGAATTGGTCCAGACGAATCACGACATATGCTCGCGCAGGCGCACAGGCGCCCCTATTTCGAGTCGGGTAACACCCGGGGAGGTAAAAAGTGCCGCTTCCAGCATGGATTCTGACTTAGAGGCTTTCATTCATAATCCTACACATGGTAGCTTCACGCCACTGGCTTTTCAGCCAAGCGCAATTACCAATTATGTGAATCAATGGTTCCTCTCGTACTAAGTTGAATAACTGTTGCGGCACCAGATCATCAGTAGGGTAAAACTAACCTGTCTCACGACGGTCTAAACCCAGCTCACGTTCCCTATTGGTGGGTGAACAATTCAACACTTGGTGAATTCCGCTTCACAATGATAGGAAGAGCCGACATCAAAGGATCAAAAAGCAACGTCGCTATGAACGCGTGGCTGGCACAAGCCAGTTATCCCTGTGGTAACTTTTCTGACACCTCTAGCTTCAAATTCCGAAAGACTAAAGGATTGATAGGCCATGCTTTCACAGTTTGTATTTTTACTGAAAATCAAAATCAAATGAGCTTTTACCCATTTGTTCCACACGCGATTTCTGTTCTCGTTGAGCTCGTCTTATGACACCTGCGTTATCTTTGAACAGATGTGCCACCCCAGCCAAACTCCCCACCTGATAATGTCATCCGCATGGATCGGCCGAAGCCTTAACGCTAGAAGCAGGGACAGAGCCCCGCCTCCACCTCACGGAATAAGTAAAATAACATCAAGAGTAGTGGTATTTCACTTGCGGTTGCCGTCCCAGTTATAACTACACATCCTGAGACATTTCACAAAGTCGGAGTAGAGTCAAGCTCAACAGGGTCTTCTTTCCCCGCTGATTTTCCAAGCCCGTTCCCTTGGCTGTGGTTTTGCTGGATAGTAGATGGGGAGAGTGGGAATCTCTTTAACCCATTCATGCGCGTCACTAAATATGAGGAGGCATTTGGCTACGTTAAGAGAGTCATAGTTACTCCCGCTTTTTATCCGCGCTTGGTTGAATTTCTTCACTTTGACATTCAAAGCACTGGGCAGAAATCACATTGCGTCAACATCCATTGGGACCATCGCAATGCTTTGTTTTCATTAAACAGTCGGATTCCCCTTGTCCGTTCCAGTGATGAGCCGGTTGTTCACTGCCCAGGGAAAGTCTCTCCCGAGAGGGAAGCGTTCCGCGCCCGTCGGCCGGTCGGCACGCGGCGGTCCGCCCTCGCCGCGGGAGCAGCTCGGGCAGACCGCCAATCGCCTGTGGCTTTGAGGCGTATGGATGAGGTTTCTCGATATCGAGTATGGACGAGTTTTCTCGATTTCGAGTCGGCCAAAAATCCGGCCCCTTAGTCTCGGAGAGCCTGGAGACGTGCGTTCGGAGGAGCATACGTCGTATGCTCGAGGGCGGAGGCCATGGTTTTTTTTTTAACAAAACTTGGGTCTAGAATATCCATATGGGTGTGCAACGTGTGTATGGACGAGTTTTATCGATTTTGAGTCGGCGAAAAATCGGGCCCCTTAGTCTCGGAGAGCCAGGAAACAGGCGCTTGGAGGAGCCTACGCCGTATGCTCGAGGGCAAAGGCCATGGATTTTTTGAGCAAAACGTGGGTCTACGATGTCCATATGGGTGTGCAACGTGCGTATGGACAGGTTTTCTCGATTTTGAGTCGGCCACAAATCCGGCCCCTTAGTCTCGGAGAGCCTGAAGACGGGCGTTTGGAGGAGTCTACGTTGTATGCTTGAGGGCGGAGGAGAGCGAATATAGGGGCGGGAGTCAGGTCCTTGGGGTACGTGGGTGTGTGCGACGTGCGTATGGACAAGTTTTCTCGGATTGGGGTCGACGAAAAATTTGGTCCCTCAGTCACGGAGAGGCCGGAGACGAGCGCTTGAGGAAACTTGCGCAACCAGGGTGCAAGTAGGGCATGATAAGGTTGCTATTAGGGCGCAACTAGGGCGAAAATAGGGCGCAACTAGGGCGTAACTAGGGCGTAAGTAGGGCGCAAGTAGGGTGCAACTAGGGCGTAACTAGGGTGCAACTAGGGCGCAACTAGGGCGCAACTAGGGCACAACTAGGACGCAGGTATGGCGCAGGTACGGCATGGGTAAGGTGCAACTAGGGTGCAACTAGGGTGCAAGAAGGGTACAACTAGGGTACAACTAGGACGCAACTAGGGTGCAAGTAGGGCACAAGTAGGACGCAACTAGGGTAAAACTAGGGCGCAACTAGGGCGCAACTATGGCGCAGGTATGGCGCAGGTATGGCGCAGGTAGGGTGCAAGTAGGGCGCAAGTAGGGCGCAAGTAGGGCACAACTAGGATGCAACTAGGGTGCAACTAAGACGCAAGTAGGGTGCAGGTATGGCGATGGTATGGTGCAGGTAGGGCACAACGAGGGCGCAATTAGGGCGCAAGTAGGGCGCAACAAGGACGCAACTAGGTTGCAAGTAGGGCGCTACTAGGACGTAACTGGGGCGCAACTAGGGCGCAACTAGGGCGCAACTAGGGCGCGGGTAGGGTGCAACAAGGGCACAAGTAGGGCGCAAGTAGTGCGTAACTAGGGAGTAACTAGGGCGCAACTAGGGTGCAAGTAGGGCGCGGGTAGGGTGCAACTAGGGCGCAAGTAGGGCACAAGTAGGACGCAAGTAGGACGCACCTAGGACGCAACTAGGGCGCAACTAGGGTGCAAGTAGGGCGCAGGCATGGTGCAGGTATGACGCAGGTAGGGTGCAACAAGGGCGCAATTAGGGCACAAATAGGATGCAACTAGGGCGTAACTAGGACGCAAGTAGGGCGCAAGTAGGGCGCAAGTATGGCGCAAGTAGGGCGCAACTAGGACACAAGTAGGGCGCAGGTATGGCGCGAGTAGGGTACAAATAGGACGCAAGTAGGACACAAGTATGGCGAAAGTAAGGCAAAACTAGGGCGCAAGTAGGACGCAACTAGGGCGTATCTAGGATGCAACTAGGGCGCAGGTATGGCGCGGGTAGGGCGTGTTGGAATGTTGAAGACAACACTGACATAATCCCTTGGATAATCCGAGCTCTGAATAAGGTTCAGGTTCCGCACCGAACCAATACAAACCACCTCGCCAACGGATTGTCGGTCACAATCGAGAACCCATAGGCGAGACATGCCTAATAACTGCGACCACGTCGCAACCGCGTCCGGCTAGCGAAAAAGAAGCCGTTGCTCTTGCTTTTGTCCTGTTCTGGGATATGTTACTGAGGATGTTTATTCCCTTGAGTTCAACCAGAACAGTTCTGCTCATCCTGCTCCCCTTTGGTTCCACGGCTTCGCCACCGTGTCCTCTCTCTGCTCGCTTCTCACTCCCTTTGTCTTTGCCAACCATTCCCAGCTCACCGCCTTTCGCTCCGTCATCCTTTGCTCAACACTTGTCCTATGTCACTCACCTCGCTCTCACAATTCTCTCTATGCCTCCTGTCTACCTCACAACTCTGGTTCCTCACCTCACTTCAAGCTTTGCGACTAACTCCTCCGGGCTGCTCGCATCTCTTTGCTCTCGTCATTCAACTAACCCGCCTGTTGCTTCTGCCCGCTTCTGCTCACGTCGTCTCCGTCAATTGCATTCTTCTGACATGGTATCAGAGCAATAGGTAACATCACCTGGTGTCCCGTGACACAGTCAACGCTTCGCCGTTGCCATCGTCCCATTCTTCTACCCGGACTTCCTCTGCCGCCGCTATCGCCACTTTGCGACTCTCCACTTCCTTAACTGCTGACATCAGCTGCTCTACCTTGTCTGCTCCTCGGATGAAAACAAAACCTCACCATCCTGATCAAGCCTTGTGCCCACATCCGCGCCCATGGCCAAGCCGGTAACAAGACGTTGAAGAACAACTGAGAACAGATCTCGAGTCGCATCCCACCGTCATCTTCCTGGAAGCTTCCTGCCGCTCGCTGCCTGCTGCCTCCCATCACCTCAGTCTTCGCAAGTGTCTCCTCCTCTCTGAGCTCCTCTTTCGGCATCCTCTACTTCATCTATCTCAACTACTTAAGCTCTCCTGCATCCATCATCTCGATCCGCGTCCTTGCACCGCCTTCTTGTGTCTTCAGTAGCAGCATTATACCTTCCGTCGTCAGGCTATCGGACACCGCCAGTCTTCCTGCTCCCATTACGAGCCAACTGGGGAACAAGCCGTCACTCTCCTGACATTAGCAAAGCAGCATTCCTGCTCGCCTCACAACTTCCGCTGCTGTAGCCAACTTCCTCTCGCCATCAGGATATCGGATACTGCCAGTCTTCCTGCCCGTCGGTCTCAGGCCAAGTGGGGAACAAGCTGTCACTCTTCTGATAGCAGAGCAACTGGTTGTCTCGCTCGCGCCCACTACCAGGCCGCCTCCTACCTCGCCATCCTCCGCCTGCCATGACCTCCATCCTCCTCTTCTGCCACGCCGTCAGCATCGTCATCAGCCTTCCTCTCTTTCATCTTCACGTCTCGGCACTATCTTCAGTTTGCCTCCTTCAACATTCGTCCTCATCTCAGCTTCATGTGCCTTCTCTGCTCTTCGTCATCAATGCCATCCTTTTCCATTATTATTCAGTATTCTGCAGCACACGAGATTCCGTCCCTGCGCCCATTCCTTCATCAGTTGCCTCTACTTTTCTCCGCCTCCTCGCTTCAACATTGTTCTCCGCTCGGCACAAGGATCCGCCCGGTCGCATCGCTCGATTCACGACAACCTGTACCCACGCCAAAAGTTTTTGCAGTGCACGTGGTTTCGCCCCTACGCCCACTCCTTCATCATCCTCATTTGCCTCCTCATCATCAGCATCTATGGCCAGGACAAGGGCCTGTACGCGCTAGTTGCCTGTTTCTGCAGCAGCCTGTACCCACGCCAGCAGCAGATTTCTCGTGGCACGTTGGCTCTCGCCTTCCCCTTGCCACATTCTATCCCTCTATTACAGTAGCGCACGTGGTTTCTCCCCTGTGTCCACTCCGCCATCCATCATTCCTCCGCAATCATTTCCTTCATCGTCTGCTCGGTACAAGGGTCCGCCGGGTCGGACCGCCAATCTCGCGGTGACCTGCGCCCACGCTGATTCTCTCCGCGGCGCACGAGGTCTGCCCCTGCGTCCACTCCATCACCACTCCGCAAGCATCTATCTTCTTCAGCTTCTGCTCGGCATCAGGAGTTGCCCGGCAAAATCGTCAACCTTGCGGCGGGCTGCATCCAAGTCGACCTTTTCCCTCAGTGCACGTGGTTCCATCCCCGCACACAAACCTCTGCATCCAAGCCTTCTGTCCTTCTATTCTTCTCTTTACAAGCATCTGCATCTTCATGACCTCTCAGGATTAGCTGTACTCCATCTCGCCAGAGCATCAGACACCTCCAGACATCCTACTCGTCGGGCTTGAGCACAACTAGGACACAAGCCGTCACTCCTCCAGCAACAGTGGGAGTTTCTATTTGTTCACTACCTTCCTCCTGTGCATGTGGGTACAAAACCCACTTCTTCAGCACTCGCATCTATAGCAGAAGCCAGTCAACGAAGGCACAGTCAATACGCGAGTGGACCCGGACACCACCCGTCTCCCTGCTTGATCAAGCTAGCCGGTGGTACAAGCCATTGTATCCCTGCACTTGACTACTGAGTCCCTGCGCTTCTCTACACTTCCCTTGGACTCACTGAGCTCACCGTGGCAGAGTACTCTTTGAACGCGACGTTGTGGCAGCGCCCTCAATTCCTGCATCCCCAGCATCCAGCACCACAACCACCTCCATCACCTCTATACGGGATCATACCAAGGAGAATGAGCTTTCGGCGGTATCCCCTTGGAACAGCATCATCATCAAGGCTGTCTCACCAAATGGCCTTGATGAATCAACGGTTCCTCTGGGCACTCCCTACACTTGAGCAGACCACGAGCAATAACGCAGATACTGCCTTTCTTCGTGTTCAACCTTCAGTGAGGCCAATCTACTTCATTGGCTATTCAACATCCAGCCGAGCACTGACTGACATTGTTGCTCATCTCCCAGAGTGCCTGCGGGACTCCTCCCAACTGCACAAGAGAAGAGATGGTTCCACAAAATACCATCAATGGAGAGTTGAACTGTTACTCAATATGGGGAGACTCCAATTTCCCAAGTTCAATCTCCAATAGGTGCTCCTTGGTCTCTTGAACTCATTATCCCTTCTTGGTATCGAATGGGTTGAAGCCCTTCTGAAGGAGGCGCTCATCCTCACCACTCATCACTCTCTCCACACACTCATCAGGCAACCATACGAAGACTTTTCTGAGACATGGAGATCCCTGTATCTGGCCTGTGCACCACATCCACTCCAGTGTTGAATTCAGCGGGGCTGTCGGAATGTTGAAGTCAACACTGACATAATCTCTTGGATATCCGAGATTTGAATAAGGTTCAGGTTCCACACCGAACCAACACGAACCACGTCACCAACGGATTGTCGGTCACGATCGAGAACCCAGAGGCGAGCCACCCATAATGACTGCGACCACGTCGCAACCGCGTCCGGCTAGCGGAAAAGAAGCCGTTGCTCTTGCTTTTGTCTTGTTCTGTGATATATTACCGAGGATGTTCATTTCCTCGAGTTTAACCAGAACAGTTTTGTCCATCCTGTTCCCTTTTGGTTCCACGGCTTCACCACC
This sequence comes from Penium margaritaceum, assembly GCA_023375785.1. NCBI lineage: Eukaryota > Viridiplantae > Streptophyta > Zygnematophyceae > Desmidiales > Peniaceae > Penium > Penium margaritaceum. The sequence continues at coordinate 41,186 of SZWC01008227.1, forward strand.
ATGTCCTCGCTCTGCTCGCTTCTCGCTCCCTCTGTCCTCGCCAACCATTCCCAGCTCACCGCCCTTCATTCCATCATCCTTTTCTCAGCACTTGTCCTATGTTACTCGCTTTGCTCTCACAATTCTCTCTATGCCTCTTGTCTACCAAACAGCTCTGGTTCCTCACCTCACTTCAAGCTTTGCGACTAACTCCTCAGGGCTGCTCGCATCTCTTTGCTCTCGTCATTCAACAAACCCGCCTACGCGTCGTTGTTGCTTCTGCCCGCTTCTGCTCACGTCGTCTCCGTCGATCGCATTCTTCTGACAGGGCACAGGTAGGGTTCAATGAGGGTGTAACTAGGGCGTAACTAGGGCGCAGGAATGGTGCGGACAGGGCACAACAAGGGTGCAACTAAGGCGCAAGTAGGGCGCATGTATGGGATGGGTAGGGCGAAGGTAGCGCGCAACTAGGGCGCAACTAGGGTGCAGGTATAGCGCGGGTAGGGCGCAACAAGGGTGCAACTAGGGTGCAAGTAGAGCGCAAGTAGGGCACGACTAGGACGCAACTAGGGCACAAGTAGGGCGCAAGTAGGGCGCAAGTAGGGTGCACCTAGGGCGCAACTATGGCGCAACTAGGACGCAACTAGGGCGCAGGTATGGCGCAGGACTGGCGCGGGTAGAGTGCAACTAGGGCGCAAGTAGGGGGCGAGTAGGTCACAACTAGGGCACAACTAGGGCAAAACTAGGGAGCAAGTAGGGTGCAAGTATGGCGCAGGTATGGCGCAGGTAGGGCGCAACAAGGGCGCAAGCAGGACGCAAGCAGGGCGCAACAAGGACGCAACTAGGGCGCAACTAGGGCGCAAGTAGGGCGCAAGTAGGACGCAAGTAGGGCGCACAAGGGCGCGACTAGGGCGCAACTAGGGCTCAACTAGGGCGCAGGTATGGCGCAAGACTGGCGCGGATAGGGTGCAACTAGGGCGCGAGTAGTGTGCAAGTAGGGCACAACTAGGGTGCAACTAGGGCTCAACTGGGGCACAAGTAGGGTGCAGGTATGGTGCAGGTATGGCACGGGTAGGGCGCAACAAGGGCGCAATTAGGGCGCAAGTAGGGCGCAACAAGGGCGAAACTAGGACACAAGTAGGGTGCAACTAGGGCGCAACTAGGGCGCAACTAGGGTGCAACTAGGGCGTAACTATGGGGCGGGTAGGGTGTAACTAGGGTGCAAGTAGGGCACAACTAGGGCGTAATCAGGACGCAAGTAGGGTGCAACTAGGGCGCAACTAGGACGCGGGTAGGGTGCAACAAGGGCGCAAGTAGGGCGCAAGTAGGATGCAAGTAGGGTGCAAGTAGGGTACAACTAGGGCGCAACTTGGGCGCAATTAGGGCGCAAGTAGGGCGCAGGTATGGCACAGGTATGGCGTAGGTAGGGCACAACTAGGACGCAATTAGGACGCAAGTAGGGTACAACTAGGACACAACTAGGGCGCAAGTAGGGCGCAAGTAGGGTGGAACTAGGATGAAACTAGGGCGCAACTAGGGCGCAAGTAGGGTGCAGGTATGGCGCGGATAGGGTACAACCAGGGTGCAGCAAGGGTGCAACTAGGGTGCAAGTAGTGCGCAGGTATGGCGTGGGTAGGGCGCAGGTAGGGTGCAACTAGGGCGCAACTAGGGCGCATGTATAGCGTGGGTGGGCGCAGCAAGGGTGTAACTAGGACGCAAGTAGGGCGCAAGTAGGGCGCGACTAGGGCTCAACTGTGCCATTCGCGTCCTAGTCTCGGCTCCCTAGTGTCGGAGATGGTCTGGGTCGGTGTTTGGGAGATAAAAATGGGTACGACACCAGGACTTCCCAGGAGGTCACCCATCTCAGTACTATTATGACCCATGGGCGCTTATCTGCGGTGTTTGAATGGGATCCGGAGTAGTAGCCCAGGTATGATTGTACCACACTTTGAAAGGGATGGGTCAAGAATGTGACACATGTGGAGATGCAACGTGTACGAGGGGAGTGGGTGGTGTCAGGCACGTTGATGCGTTTTGTTTCCACACGGGGAGAGGGGGAGGGGTTGTGGGACAGAGGACGGAGCTGCACGTGGCAATGGCTTAGGGGCTGGGCAGCACGGGCGGTGTCGAGGAGGGGTGCGGTGGGATGGCGTGGGCTCGGGTGTGGCGTGCGGGTTGGTACACCATGGCGGTGGAGAGGGAGGTGCATGTGGGCACGTGCGGGCATGAGCGGGGGACCCGGCCGGGAGTGGCGGAGGTTCAGACCGCGTTCGCGACGTGCGGGCACGACGGAATAGAGGCAGCCGTGCATGGTGGAGGTTTGTCGTGTTCGTGCCGTACGAAACGGTTGGATGAACGGGAGGGGATGGCGAGCGGGTTGGTACGACTTGTGGGGTGGGAAAGAGGGGTGCGGGTGCTTGGGTTGGTATGAATTGTGGGATGGGAAAGAGGTGTGTGGGCGCTTGGGTTGGTACGACTCGTGGGGTGGGAAAGAGGCGTGCGAGCGCTTGGGTTGGTACGTGCGGGTGTGCGTGGAAAGGGTGGGCAATGCATGGGTGTGGACGCGGGTGTGCGTGTTCTGCAGGCGGCGGAGTGCGTTCGTGTGTGAGGGAGGTGTGTGGCCGGATTTGCGGTCTGTTGATACAATGGAATGGGTCAAAACGAGAGTGGGAGTTGAACCCGCATGCGTTCCCAAAAGCGAACATCTCGTTAGGGGGGAGGGGAGGGGAGGGGAGGGAAGGGGAGGGGAGTTCCTGGAAGAACAAATCATTTGAACAGAGACTGAACCTCAGTGGATCCTAGCTGCAAGGCTACTCTGCCACTTACAGTACCCCGTTCTGGTTTAAGTCATCTGCAAATGATTTATCTCCCCGAAGAGTCGGAAATGGTCCAGACGAATCACGACATATGCTCTCGGAGGCGCACAGGCGTCCCTATTTCGAGTCGGGTAACACCTGGGGAGGTAAAAAGTGCCGCTTCTAGCATGGATTCTGACGTAGATGCATTCAGTCATAATCCTACACATGGTAGCTTCGCGCCACTGGCTTTTCAGCCAAGTGTAATTACCAATTATGTGAATCAACGGTTCCTCTCATACTAAGTTGAATTACTGTTGCGGCACCAGATCATAAGTTGGGTAAAACTAACCTGTCTAATGACGGTCTGAACTCAGCTCATGTTCCCTATTGGTGGGTGAACAATCCAACACTTGGTGAATTGTGCTTCACAATGCTAAGAAGAGCTGACATCAAAGGATAAATAAGCAACGTCGCTGTAAACGCTTGGCTGCCACAAGCCAGTTATCCATGTGGTAACGTTTCTGACACCTCTTGCTTCAAATTCCGAAAGACAAAAGGATCGATAGGCCATGCTTTCACTGTTTGTATTCGTACTGAAAATCAAATCAAATGAGCTTTTACCCTTTTGTTCCACACGAGAATTCTGTTCTCGTTGAGCTCATATTAGGACACATGCGTTACCTTTTAACAGATGTGCCGTCCGAAACTCCCCACCTGACAATGTCATCCGCCTGGATCGGCCGAAGCCTTAGCGCTAGAAGCAGGGGCAGAGCCCCGCATCCACCTCACGGAATAAGTAAAATAACGTCAAGAGTAGTGGTATTTTACTTGCAGTTGCCCTCCCACTTATATCTACACCTCCCGAGTCATTTAACACAGTCGGACTAGAGTCAAGCTCAACAGGGTCTTCTTTCCCCGCTGAATTTTCCAAGCCCGTTCCCTTGGCTGTGGTTTCACAGGATAGTACATATGGACAGTGGGAATCTTGTTAATCCATTAATGTGTGTCTCTAATTACATGACGAGGCATTTGGCTACCTTAAGAGAGTCATAGTTACTCCCGCCGTTTACCCGCGCTTGGTTGAATTTCTTCACTTTGACATTCAGATCACTAGGCAGAAATCACATTGCGTCGACATCCGTTGGGACCATTGCAATGCTTTGTTTTAATTAAACAGTCAGATTCCCCTTGACTGTTCCATTTCTGAGTCAGTTGTTCACTGCCTAGGGAAAGCCTCCCCCGAGAGGGAAGCGTTCCGCACCCGTCGGTCGGTCGGCACCGGCGGTCCGCCCTCGCTGCAGGAGCAGCTCGGGCAGACCACCGACAGCCTGCGGTGTTGAGGCGTATGGACGAGTTTTCTCGATTTCGAGTATGGACGGGTTTTCTCGATTTCGAGTTGGCCAAGAATCCGGCCCCTTAGTCTTGGAGAGCCTGGAGAGAGGCGTTCGGAGGAGCCTATGTCGTATGCTCCAGGGCGGAGGCCGTGGCTTTTTTTGAACAAAACTTGGGTCTACAATATCTATATGGGTGTGCAACGTGCGTATGGACGAGTTTTCATGGCTTTGAGTCGGCCAAAAATCCGGCCCCTTAGTTTCAGAGAGCCTGGAGACGGGCGCTTGGAGGAGCCTACGTCGTATGCTTAAGTGCAGAGGCCATGGATGTTTTGAGCGAAACTTGGGTCTACGATGTCCATATGGGTGTGCGACGTGCGTATGGACAAGTTTTCTCGATTTTGAGTCGGCCAAAAATCCGGCCCCTTAGTCTTGGAGAGCCTGGAGACGGGCGCTCGGAGGAGCCTACGTCGTATGCTCGAGGGCAGAGGAGAGCAAATATAGGGGCGGGAGTCAGGTCCCTGGGGTACGTGGGTGTGTGCGACGTGCGTATGGACAAGTTTTCCTGGATTGGAGTCGATGAAAAATTTGGTCCCTTACTCACGGAGAGGCCGGAGAAGAGCGCTCGAGGAAACCTGCGCAACCAGGGTGCAAGTAGGGCACGATGAGGTCGCTATTAGGGCGCAAGTAGGGCGCAACTAGGGCGCAAGTAGTGCACAACTAGGATGCAACTATGGTGCAACTAGGGCGCAAGTAGGGCGTAACTAGGGCGCAACTAGGACGCAACTAGGGCACAACCAGGGTGCAGGTATGGCGCAGGTATGGCGCGAATAAGGTGCAACTAGGGTGCAACTAGGGCGCAAGTAGGGCGCAAGTAGGGCGCAAGTAGGGCACAACTAGGGCGCAAATAGGGCGCATTGAGGATGCAACTAGGACGCAATTAGGGCGCAACTAGGGCGCAACTAGGGCGCAGGTTTGGCGCGGGTAGAGTGCAAGTAGGGCGCAAGTAGGACGCAAGTAGGGCGTAACTAGGGTGCAACTAGGGTGCAACGAGTGCGCATGTAGGGCGCAGGTATGGCGCAGGTATGGCGCAGGTATGGTGCAACAAGGGCGCAATGAGGGCGCAAGTATGGCGTAACAAGGGCGCAACTAGGACGTAAGTAGGGCGCAACAAGGGCATA
>SZWC01008227.1:56474-86469 GCA_023375785.1 Penium margaritaceum
ACGTATGGCGCAGGACTGGTGCGGGTAGGGTGCAACTAGGGTGCAAGTAGGGCGCAAGTAGGGCACAACTAGGATGCAACTAGGGCGCAACTAGGACACAAGTAGGGTGCAGGTATGGCGCAGGTATGGCGCAGGTACGGCGCAACAAGCGCGTAATTAGGGCGCAAGTAGGGTGCAACAAGGGCGTAAGTAGGGCGCAAGTAGGGCGCAACTAGGGCGCAACTAGGACACAACTAGAGCGCAACTAGGGCGCGGTAGGGTGCAACTGGGGCGCAAGTAGGGCGCAAATAGGGTGCAATTAGGGTGCAAGTAGGGTACAACCTGGGCGCAACTAGGACGCGGGTAGGGTACAACTAGGGCGCGAGTAGGGTGCAAGTAGGGCGCAAGTAGGGTGCAAGTAGGGCGCAACTAGGGCGCAACTAGGGCACAACTAGGGCGCAAGTAGGACGCAGGTATGGCGCAGGCAGGGTGCAACTAGGACCCAATTAGGGCGCAAGTAGGATGCAACTAGGGCGCAAGTAGTGCGCAAGTAGGGCGCAACTAGGACGCAACTAAGGTGCAAGTAGGGCGCAGGTATGGTGCGGGTAGGGTGCAACTAGGGCGCAGCAAGGGTGCAACTAGGGTGCAAGAAGGGCGCAGGTATGGCGCGGGTAGGGCGTAGGTAGGGCGCAACTAGGGCGCAACTAGGACGCAGGTATAGCGCGGGTAGGGCGCAGCAAGGGTGCAACTAGGGCACAAGTAGGACGCAAGTAGGGCGCGACTGGGGCGCAACTGCGCCATTCGCGTCCTAGTCCCGGCTCCCTAGTGTCGGAGACGGTCCGGGTCGGTGTTTGGGAGATAAAAATGGGTACGACACCAGGACATCCTGGGAGGTCACCCATCCCAATACTATTCTGGCCCATGGGCGCTTATCTGCGAAGTTCAAATGGGATCCGGAGTAGTAGCCCAGGTATGATCGTTCTACGCTTTGAAAGGGATGGGTCGAGAATTTGACACACGTGGAGATGCAACGTGGATGAGCGGGGTGGGCGGTGTCGAGCACGTAGATGCGTTTTGTTTCCACATGGGGAGAGGGGGAGGGGATGTGGGACAGAGGACGGAGGTGCACATGGCAACGGCTTAGGGGCTGGACAGCATGGGCGGTGTCGAGGAGGGGTGCGGTGGGGTGGTGTGGGCTTCGGTGTGGCGTGCGGGGTGGTACACCGTGGCGGTGGCGAGGGAGGTGCATGTGGGCGCGTGCGGGCATGAGCGGGGGTCCCGGCCGGGAGTGGCAGAGGTTCAGACCGCGTTCGCAATGTATGGGTGCGACGGACTAGAGGCGGCCGTGCACGGTGGAGGGTTGTTGCGTTCGTGCCGTACAAAACGGTGGGATGAACGGGAGGGGATGGTGAGCAGGTTGATACAACTCGTGGGGTGGGAAAGAGGGGTGCGGGTGCTTGGGTTGGTATGACTCGTGGGGTGGGAAAGAGGCGTGCGGGCGCTTGAGTTGGTACGACTCGTGGGATGGGAAAGAGGCGTGCGTGCGCTGGGGTTGATACGTGTGGGTGGGCGTGGAAAGGGTTGATGATGTGTGGGTATGGGTGCGGGTGTGCGTGTTGTGCAGGCGGCGGAGTGTGTTCGTGTGTGAGGGGGGTGCGTGGCCGGGTTTGCGGATTGTTGATGCAATGGGATGGGTCGAAACGAGAGCGGGAGTCGAACCCGCATGCTTTCGCAAAAGCGAATATCTCGTTAGGGGGGAGGGGAGGGGAGGGGAGGGGAGTTCCCGGAGGAACAGATCGGTAGAACAGAGGCTGAACCTCAGTGGATCGTAGCAGCAAGGCTACTCTGCCACTTACAGTACCCCGTTCTGGTTTAAGTCTTCTGCAAATGATTTATCTCCCCGAACATTCGGAATTGGTCCAGACGAATCACGACATATGCTCTCGGAGGTGTACAGGTGCCCCTATTTCGAGTCGGGTAACTCCCGGGGAGGTAAAAAGTGCCGCTTCCAGCATGGATTCTGACTTAGAAGCGTTCAGTCATAATCATACACTGGCTTTTCAGCCAATTACCAATTATGTGAATCAGGGGTTCCTCTCGTACTAAGTTGAATTACTGTTGTGGCACCATATCATCAGTAGGGTAAAACTAACCTGTCTCACGACGGTCTAAACCCAGCTCACGTTCCCTATTGGTGGGTGAACAATCCAACATTTGGTGAACGCTTGGCTGCCACGAGCCAGTTATCCCTGTGGTAACTTTTCTGACAACTCTAGCTTCAAATTCCGAAAGACTAAAGGATCGATAGGCCATGCTTTCACAGTTTGTATTTTTACTGAAAATCAAAATCAAATGAGCTTTTACCCATTTGTTCCACACGAGATTTCTGTTCTCGTTGAGCTCGTCTTATGACACCTGCGTTATCTTTGAACAGATGTGCCACCCCAGCCAAACTCCCCACCTAATAATGTCATCCGCATGGAACGGCCGAAGCCTTAACGCTAGAAGCAGGGTCAGAGCCCCGCCTCCACCTCACGGAATAAGTAAAATAACATCAAGAGTAGTGGTATTTCACTTGCGGTTGCCGTCCCAGTTATAACTACACCTCCTGAGTCATTTCACAAAGTCGGAGTAGAGTTAAGCTCAACAGGGTCTTCTTTCCCCGCTGATTTTCCAAGCCCGTTCCCTTGGCTGTGGTTTCGCAGGATAGGACATAGGGACAGTGGGAATCTCATTAATCCATTCATGCGCGTCTCTAATTAGATGACGAGGCATTTGGCTACCTTAGGAGAGTCATAGTTACTCCCGTCGTTTACCCGCGCTTGGTTGAATTTCTTCACTTTGACATTCAAAGCACTAGGCAGAAATCACATTGCGTCAACATCCGTTGGGACCATCGCAATGCTCTGTTTTAATCAAACAGTCGGATTCCCCTTGTCCGTTCCAGTACTGAGTCGGTTGTTCACTGCCTAGGGAAAGCCTCCCCCGAGAGGGAAGCGGTCTGCGCCCGTCGGCCGGTCGGCACGCGGCGGTCCGTCCTCGCCGCGGGACCAGCCCGGACAGACCGCCGACAGCCTGCGGCGTCGAGGCGTATGGACGAGTTTTCTCGATTTCGAGTATGGACGAGGTTTCTCGATTTCGAGTCGGCCAAAAATCCGGTCCCTTAGTCTTGGAGAGCCTAGAGACGGGCGTTCGGAGGAGCCTACGTCGTGTGCTCGAGGGCGGAGGCCATGGTTTTTTTGAACGAAACCTGGGTCTACAATGTCCGTATGGGTATGGAACGTGCGTATGGATGAGTTTTCTTGATTTTGAGTTGGCGAAAATTCCGGCCCCTTAGCCTCGCAGAGCCTGGAGACGAGCGCTTCGAGGAGCCTACGTCGTATGCTCAAGGGCAGAGGCCATGGTTGTTTTGAGCGAAACTTGGATCTACGATGTCCATATGGGTGAACGACGTGCGTATGGACAAGTTTCCTCGATTTGGAGTCGGCCAAAAATCCGGCCCCTTAGTCTCGGAAAGCCTGGAGACGGGCACTTGGTCGAGCCTACGTCATATGCTCCAGGACGGAGGAGAGCGAATATAGGGGCGAGAGTCAGGTCCCTGGGGTACGTGGGTGTGTGTGACGTGCGTATGGACAAGATTTCCCGGATTGGAGTCGACAGAAAATTTGGTCCCTTCGTCATGGAGAGGCTAAAGACGAGCGCTGGAGGAAACTTGCGCAACCAGGGCGCAAGTAGGGCACGATTAGGTTGCTCTTAGGGTGCAATTTGGGCGCAACTAGGGAGCAATTAGTGTGCAACTAGGGCGCAACTATGGCACAACTAGGGTGCAAGTAGGGCGCAAATAGGACGCAACTAGAGCACAACTAGGGCGCAACTAGGGCGCAGGTATGGCGCAGGTATGGCGCAGGTAAGGTGCAACTAGGACGCAGCTACGGCAAAATTAGGGCGCAGGTAGTGCGCAAGTAGGGCGCAACGAGGGCACAAACATGGCGCAAGTAGGACGCAACTAAGGTGCAACTAGGGCACAACTAGGGCGCAACTAGGGCGCAGGTATGGCGCAGGTATGGCGCCCATAGGGTGCAAGTAGGGCGCACGTAGGGTGCAAGTAGGGCGCAACTAGGGCGCAACTAGGGTGCAAGTAGGGCGCAGGTATGGCGCAGGAAAGGCGCAGGTATGGCGCAGGAAAGGCGCAGGTAGGGCGCAACAAGGGTGCAATTAGGGCGCAAGTAGGGCGCAACAAGGGTGCAACTAGGATGCAAGTAGGACGCAACAAGGCCGCAACTAGGGCGTAACTAGGGCGCAACTAGGGCGCAACTAGGGCGCGGGTAGGGTGCAACTAGGACGCAAGTAGGGTGCAAGTAGGGTGCAAATAGGGCACAACTAGGGTGCAACTAGGGCGCAAGTAGGGCTCGGGTAGGGTGCAACTAGGTCGCAAGTAGGGTGCAAGTAGGGCGTAAATAGGGCGCAACTAGGGTGCAAGTAGGGCGCAACTAGGGCGCAAGTAGGGCGCAGGTATGGCGCAGGTATGGCACAGGTAGGGCGCAACTAGGGCTCAATCAGGATGCAAGTAGGGAGCAACTAGGGCGCATCTAGGGCGCAAGTAGGGCGTAAGTAGGGCGCAAGTAGGACGCAAGTAGGGCGCAACTAGGGCGCAAGTAGGGCGCAGGTATGGCGCGGGTAGGGTGCAACTAGGACGCAAGTAGGGTGCAAGAAGGGCGCAAGTAGGGCGCAAGTAGGGCGCAAGTAGGGCGCAACTAGGGTGCAACTAGGGCGCAACTAGTGCGCAGGTAGGGATCAACGAGGGTGCAACTAGGACGCAACGAGGCCGCAGGTATGGTGCGGGCAGGACGCAGCAAGGGTGTAACTAGGGCGCAAGTAGGGCGCAGGTATGGCACGGGTAGGGCGCAAGTAGGGCGCAACTAGGGCGCAACCAGGGTGCAGGTATAGCGCGGGTAGGGCGCAGCAAGGGTGCAACTAGGACGCAAGTAGGGCGGAAGTAGGGCACGACAAGAGCGCAACTAGGGCGCAAGTAGGGCACAAGTAGGGCGCAAGTAGGGTGCAACTAGGGTGAAACTAGGGCGCAACTAGGGCACAACTAGGGTGCAGGTATGGCGCAGGACTGGCGTGGGTAGGGTGCAACTAGGGCGCAAGTAGGGCGCAAGTAGGGTACAACTAGGGCACAACTAGGGCGCAACTAGGGCACAAGTAGGGCGCAGGTATGGCGTAGGTAGGACACAACAAGGTCGCAATTAGGGCGCAAGTAGGGCACAAGTAGGGCGCAACAAGGGCGCGACTAGGGCACAAGTAGGGCACAAGTAGGGTGCAAGTAGGGCGCAAGTAGGAAGCAACTAGGATGCAACTAAGGAGCAACCAGGGTGCAAGTAGGGCGCAAGTAGGATGCAACTAGGGTGCAACTAGGGTGCAACTAGGGCGCAACTATGCTCAGATATGGCACAGGACTGGCGCGGATAGGGTGCAACTAGGGCGCAAGTAGGGCGCAAGGAGGGCACAACTAGGGCACAACTAGGGCGCAACTAGGACGCAAGTATGGCGCAGGTATGGTGCAGGTATGGCGCAGGTAGGGCGCAACAAGGGCGTAATTAGGGTGCAATTAGGGTGCAAGTAGGGTGCAACAAGGGCGCAACTAGGGCGCAAGTAGGGCGCAACTAGGGCGCATCTAGGGCGCAACTAGGGCGCAACTAGGGCGCGGGTAGGGTGCAACTAGGGCGCAAGTAGGGCACAAGTAGGACGCAAGTAGGGCGCAAGTAGGGCGCAAGTAGGGTGCAACTAGGGCGCAACTAGGGCGCAAGTAGGGCGCAAGTAGGACGCAAGTAGGGCGCAAGTAGGGCGCAAGTAGGGTGCAACTAGGGCGCAACTAGGGCGCAACTAGGGCGCGGGTAGGGTGCAACTAGGGCGCAAGTAGGGCACAAGTAGGGCGCAAGTAGGGCGCAAGTAGGGCACAACTAGGACACAACTAGGGTGCAACTAGGGCGCAAGTAGGACACAGGTATGGCGCAGGTATGGTGCAGGTAGGGCGCAACTAGGACGCATTTAGGGCGCAAGTAGGATGCAAATAGGGCGCAACTAGGGCGCAAGTAGGACGCTGATATGGCATGGTTAGGGTGAAACTAGGACGCAGCAAGGATAAAACTAGGGCGCAAGTAGGGCGCAGGTATGGTGCGGGTAGGGCGCAGGTAGGGCGCAACTAGGGCACAACTAGGGCGCAGGTATAGCGCGAGTAGGGCGCAGCAAGGGTGCAACTAGGACGCAAGTAGGGCGCAAGTAGGGCGCGACTAGGGCGCAACTGCGCCATTCGCGTCCTAGTCCCGGCTCCCTAGTGTTGGAGACAGTCCGGGTCGGCGGTTGGGAGATAAAAATGGGTACGACACCAGGACTTCCTGGGAGGTCACCCATCCCAGTACTATTCTGGCCCATGGGCGCTCATCTGCAAAGTTCGAATGGGATCCGGAGTAGTAGCCCAGGTATGATCTTACCACGCTTTAAAAGGGATGGGTCAAGAATGTGACACATGTGGAGATGCAACGTGGACGAGCGGAGTGGGCAGTGTCGGGCACGTAGATGCGTTTTGTTTCCACACAGGGAGAGGGGGAGGGGGTGTGGGACAGAGGACGGAGGTACACATGGCAACAGCGTAGGGGCTGGGCAACACTGACAGTGTCGAGGAGGGGTGTGGTGGGTGGTGTGGCCTCGGGTGTGGCGTGCGGGTTGGTACATCGTGGCGGTGGAGAGGGAGGTGGATGTGGGTACGTGCGGGCATGAGCGGGGATCCCGGCCGGGAGTGGCGGAGGTTCAGACCACGTTCGCAACGTGTGGGCGTGACGGACTAGAGGCGGCCGTGCACGGTGAAGGTTTGTCACGTTCATGCCGTACGAAACAGTGGGATGGACGGGAGGGGATGGCGAGTGGGTTGGTACGACTCGTGGGGTGGGAAAGAGGGGTGCGGGTGCTTGGGTTGGTACGAATTGTGGGGTGGGAAAGAGGTGTACGGGCGCTTGGGCTGGTACGAGTCGTGGGGTGGGAAAGAGGCGTGCGTGCGCTTGGGTTGGTACGTGTGGGTGGGCGTGGAAAGGGTGGGTGATGCGTGGGTGTGGGCGCGGGTGTGCGTGTTGTGCAGGCGTCGGTTTGCAATCGTGTACAAGGGGGGTGCCTGGCCGGGTGTGCGGGCTGTTGATGCAATGGAATGGGTCCAAACGAGAGCGGGAGTCGAACCCGCATGCGTTCCCAAAAGGGAACATCTTGTTAGGGGGGAGGGGAGGGGAGGGGAGGGGAGGGGAGTTCCCGGAGGAACAAATCAGTAGAACAGAGACTGAAGCTCAGTGGATCATAGCAGCAAGGCTACTCTGCCAGTTACAGTACCCCGTTCTGGTTTAAGTTGTCTGCAAATGATTTATCTCCCCGAATATTCGGAATTGGTCCAGACGAATCAGGACATGTGCTCTCGGAGGCGCACAGGTGCCCCTATTTCGAGTCGAATAACACCTAGGGAGGTACAAAGTGCCGCTTCCAGCATGGATTCTGACTTAGAGGCATTCAGTCATAATCCTGCACATGGTAGCTTCACGCCACTGGCTTTTCAGCCAAGTGCAATTACCAATTATGTGAATCAACGGTTCCTCTCGTACTAAGTTGAATTACTGTTGCGGCACCAGATCATCAGTAGGGTAAAACTAACCTGTCCCACGACGGCCTAAACCCAGCTCACGTTCCCTATTGGTGGATGAACAATCCAACACTTGGAGAATTCTGCTTCACAATGATAGGAAGAGCCAACATCGAAGGATCAAAAAGCAACGTCGCTATGAAAGCTTGGTTGCCACAAGCCAGTTATCCATGTGGTAACTTTTCTGACACCTTTAGCTTCAAATTCAAAAAGACTAAAGGATTGATAGGCCATGCTTTTGCTGTTTGTATTCTTACTGAAAATCAAAATGAAATGAGCTTGTACCCTTTTGTTCCACACGAGATTTCTGTTCTCGTTGAGCTCATCTTAGGACACCTGCGTTATCTTTTAACAAGTGTGCCGTCCCAGCCAAACTCCCCACCTGACAATGTCATCCGCCTGGATCGGCCGAAGCCTTAACGCTGGAAGCAGGGGCACAGTCCCACCTCCATCTCATGGAATAAGTAAAATAACGTCAAGAGTAGTGGTATTTCACTTGCGGTTGCCCTCCCACGTATAACTACACCTCCTGATTCATTTCACAAAGTCGGACTAGAGTCAAGCTCAACAGGGTCTTCTTTCCCCGCTGATTTTTCCAAGCCCGTTCCCTTGGCTGTGGTTTTGCTGGATAGTAGATAGGGACAGTGGGAATCTCATTAATCCATTCATGTACGTCACTAAATAGATGACGAGGCATTTGGCTTCCTTAAAACAGTCATAGTTTCTCCCGCCGTTTACCCGCGCTTGGTTGAATTTCTTCACTTTGACATTCAGAGCACTGGGCAGAAATCACATTGCGTCAACATCCGTTGGGACCATCGCAATGCTCTGTTTTAATTAAAATTTCGGATTCCCATTGTCCGTTCCAGTTCTGAGCCGGTTGTTCACTGCCTAAGAAAAGCCTCCCCCGAGAGGGAAGCGTTCCGCGCCCGTCTGCCGGTCGGCACGCGGCCGTCCGCCCTTGCCGCGGGAGCAGCTCGGGCTGACCGCCGACAGCCTGTGGCATCGAGGCGTATGGATGCGTTTTCTCACTTTCGAGTATGGACGAGTTTTCTTGATTTCAAGTCAGCCAAAAATCCGGCCCCGTAGTCTCGGAGAGCCTGGAGACGTGCGTTCGGAGGAGCCTACGTCATGTGCTCGAGGGCGGATGCCATGGTTTTTTTTAACAAAACTTAGGTCAATAGCGTCCATATGGGTGAGCAACGGTGTATGGACGAGTTTTTGCAACTTTGAGTCGGCCAAAAATCCGGCCCCTTTGTCTCGGAGAGCCTGGAGACGGGCGCTCGGAGGAGCCTACGTCGTATGCTCGAGGGCAGAGGCCATGGATGTTTTGAGTGCAACTTGGGTCTACGATGTCCATATGGATGTACGATGTGCGTATGGACAAGTTTTCTAGATTTTGATTCGGCCAAAAATCCGGTCCCTTAGTCTCGGAGAGCCTGGAGGCGGCCGCTCAGAGGAGCCTACGTTGTATGCTCGAGGGCGGAAGAGAGCGAATATATGGGCGGGAGTCAGTTCCCGGGGGTATGTGGGTGTGTGCAACATGTGTATGGAGACGTTTGTCCGGATTGGAATCGACGGAAAATTTAGTCCCTTAGTCACGGAGAGGCCAGAGACGAGCGCTCGAGGAAACGTGCACAACCAGGGCACAAGTAGGGCAGGATTAGGTCTCTATTAGGGCGCAAGTAGGGCGCAACTAGGGTGCAATTAGGGCGCAACTAGGGCATAACTAGGACGCAACTAGGGTGCAAGTAGGGCGCAACTAGGGCACAACTAGGGTGCAAGTAGGGCGTAACTACGGTGCAGGTATGGCGCAGGTATGGCGCGGATAAGGTGCAACTAGGGCACAACTAGGGTGCAAGTAGGACACAACTAGGGCGCAACTAGGGCGAAACTACGACGCAAGTAGGGCGCAAGTAGGGCGCAACTAGGGCACAACTAGGGCGCAACTAGGACGCAGGTATGGCGCAGGTATGGTGAATCTCATGTGCCTATGGTGTATCTCATGTGCCTATGGTGTATCTCATGCGCCTATGGTGTATCTCATGTGCCTCTGGTGTATGTCATGTGCCTATGATGTATCTCATGCGTCCACGGAATATCTCATCTACCTATGGTGTATCTCATGTGCCTATGGTGTATCTCATGTGCCTATGGTGTATCTCATGCACCTATGGTGTATCTCATGCGCCTATGGTGTATCTCATGTGCCCATGGTGTATCCCATGCACTTATTGTATATGTCATGTACCTATGGTGTATCTCATGTGCCTATGGTGTATATCATGTGCCTATGGAGTATCTCATGTGCCTATGGTGTATCTCATGTGCCTATGGTGTATCTCATGCACCTCTGGTGTATCTCATGTGCCTATGGTGTATCTCATGGGCCTATGGTATATCTCATGTGCGTATGGTGTATCTCATGCGCCTTTGGTGTATCTCATGTGCCTGTGGTATATCTCATGCACCTATAGTGGATCTCATGCACCTGTGGTGTATCTGATGCACCTATGGTGTATCTCATGCGCCTATGGTATATCTCATGCGCCTATGGTGTATCTCATGTGCCTTTGGTGTATGTCATGTACCTATGGTGTATCTCATGTGCTTATGGCATACCTCATGTGCCTATGCTGTATCTCATGTACCTGTGGTGTATCTCATGCGCCTATGGTGTATCTCATGTGCCTATGGTGTATCTCATGCACCTACGGTGTATCTCATGTGCCTATGGTGTATCTCATGTGCCTATGGTGTATCTCATGCGCCTATGGTGTATCTCATGTGCCTATGGTGTATCTCATGCGCCTTTGGTGTATCTCATGTGCCTATGGTGTATCCCGTGCGCCTATGGTGTATCGCATGTGTCTATGGTGTATCTCAGGGAACTATTGCGTATCTAATGTACCTTTGGTGTATCTCATGCGCCTATGGTGTGTGTCATACAGCTATGGTGTATCTCATGTGCCTATGGTGTATCTGATGTGCCTATCGTGTATCTCATGTGCCTGTGGTGTATCTCATGTTTCTATGGTGTATCTCATGTGCCTATGGTGTATCTCATGCGCCTATGGTGTATCTCATGCGCCTATAGTGTATCTCATGTGCCTGTGGTGTATCTCGTGCGCCTATGGTGTATCTCATGCGCCTATGGTGGATCTCATGCAACTATGGTGTATCCCATGTGCCTATGGTGTATCTCATGTGCCTATGGTGTATCTCATGCGCCTATGGTGTATCTCATGCGCCCATGGTGCATTTCATGCACCTATGGTGAATCTCATGTGCCTATGGTGTATCTCATGTGCCTATGGTGTATCTCATGCGCCTCTGGTGTGTCTCATGCGCCTCTGGTGTATCTCATGTGCCTATGATATATCTCACGTACCGATGGTATATCTCATGTGCCTATGGTGTATCTCATATGCCTATGGTGTATCTCATGTACCTATGGTGTATCTCATGCGCCTATGGTGTATCTCATGCACCTGTGGTGTATCTCGTGCGCCTATGGTGTATCTCATGCACCTATGATATATCTCACGTGCCTATGGTGTATCTCATGTGCCTATGGTGTATCTCATGTGCCTATTGTATATCTCATGCGCCTATGGTGTATCTCATGTGCCTATGGTGTACCTCATGCGCCTATGGTGTATCTCATGCGCCTATGGTGTATCGCATGTGCATATGGTGTATCCCGTGCACCTTTTGTGTATCTCATGTGTCTATGGTGTATCTCAGGCACCTATGGTATGTCTCATGGACCTTTGCTGTACCTCATGCGTCTATGGTATATCTCATGCGCCTATGGTGTATCTCATGTGCCTATGGTGTATCTGATGTGCCTATGGTGTATTTCATGTGCCTGTGGTGTATCTCATGCGCCTATGGTGTATCTCATGCGCCTATGGTGTATCTCATGCGCCTATGGCGTATGTCATGCACCTATGGTGTATCTCATGTGCCTACGGTGTGTCTCGTGCGCCTATGGTGTTTCTCATGCACCTATGGTGTATCGCATGCGCCTATGGTGTTTCTCATGCACCTATGGTTTTTTCTCATGTACCTATGGTGTATCTCATGCGCCTACGGTGTATTTCATGCGCCGATCATGCCTTTCATGCGCCTATGGTGAATCTTATGTGCCTATGGTGTATCTCATGTGCCTATGGTATATTTCATGCGCCAATGGTGTATATCATGCGCCTATGGTGTATCTCATGTCCCTGTGATGTAGCTCATGTGCCTATGGTATATCGCATCTGCCTATGGTGTATCTCATGTGCCTATGGTGTATCTCATGTTCCTATGGTGTATCTGATGCGCCTATGGTGTATCTCATGTGCCTATGGTGTATCGCATGCACCTATTGTGTCTCCCATGCGCCTATGGTATCTCTCATGCGCCTATGGTGTATCTCATGCGCCTATGGTGTATGTCATGTGCCTATGGTGTATCTCATGTGCCTATGGTGTATCTCATGTGCCTATGGTGCATCTCATGCGCATATGGTGTATCTCATGTGCCTATGGTGTATCTCATGGGCGTATGGTGTATCTCACGTGCCTATGGTGTATCTCATGCGCCTTTGGTGTATCTCATGTGCCTATAGCGTATCGCATGCGCCTTTAGTGTATCTGATGCGCCCATGGTGTATCTCATGCACCTATGGTGTATCTCATGTACCTGTGGTGAATCTCATGTGCCTATGGTGTATCTCATGTGCCTATGGTGTATTGCATGTGCCCTTGGTGTATCTCAGACATATATGGTGTATCTCATGCGCCTATGGTGTATCTCATACTCCTCTGGTGTATCTCACGCACCTATGGTATATCTCATGCGCCTATGATGTATCTTATGCGCCTATGGTGTATGTCATATGCCTATGGAGTTTCTCATGTGCCTATGGTGTATCTCATGTGTCCATGGTGTATCTCATGTGCCTATGGTGTATCTCATGCGCCTATGGTGTATCTGATGTGCCTATGGTGTATATCATGTGCCTATGGTGTATCTCATGTGCCTATGGTGTATCTCATGCACCTATGGTGTATCTCATGTTCCTATGGTGCATCTCATGCGCCTATGGTGTATCTCATGCGCCTATGGTGCATCTCATGTACCTATGGTGTATCTCATGTATCCATGGTATATCTCATGCGCCTATGGTGTATCGCATGTGCCTATGGTGTATCTCATGCACCTATGGTATATCTCATGTACCTATGGTGTATCTCATGTGCTTATGGTGTATCTCATGCGCCTTTGGTATATCTTATGCGCCTATGGTGTATCGTATGTGCCTATGGTGTATCTCATGTGCCTATGGTGTATCTCATGTGCCTATAGTGTATCGCATGCACGTATGGTGTATCTCATGTGCCTATGGTGTATGCCATGCGCCTATGGTGTATCTCATGCGCCTATGGTATATCTCATGTACCTATGGTGAATCGCATGCACCTATGTTATATCTCATGTGCCTATGGTGTATCTCATGTGCCTATGGTGTATCTCATGCACCTATGGTGTATCTTATGTGCCTATGGTGTATCTCATGTGCCTATGGTAGATCTCATGCACCTATGGTGTATCTCATATGCCTATGGTGTATCTCATGCTCGTATGGTGTATCTCATGTGCCTATGGTGTATCTCATGCACCTATGGTGTGTGTGAGAGTGGATGCTCTCTGGAGATGTAGCCTTTGTGTGTGGAGAGCATAGTCACAGCGGAAAGATAGACTTGGAGATGTTTGGAAGCCAGAGCTGGAAAATAGAGGTTAATTACAATGAACAATATACATGGTTTTTGTACTCCCTGGCCGGCTACTCTAGCCCTAGCCTACTGGTCTCCTCGCTTGCTGTAGCAAGCTACTTGCTCCTGAACCCAGTGCTCTGCTTGTACCTGAACCTGGTACTCTACTTGCACCTAATGCCTAGTGTGAGAAATGCTTGGTCGTCGATCGTCGAGATCGACGGTCTCCCCTCTCTCTCGGCGAGCCACTGCGTGCGTCGTACGTCACTGCGTAGGCTTCCCGGCGGTGAATGCGGTTGTGTTGTTGCGCACGCCACCGGAAGTACCGCTGTCGCGATTGACCGCGTCTGGTGTCGGAGGGCCGCCGTCAAGGCAGTCCCTCGGCGGGTAGCGTAACCGGTACGCTACTCGCCGAGAGGAGGAGAAGCCACCCTCGCGTGGAGTATTCGGAACGCCACGCGAAGGTATGAGCGAAACACGCCCTTGGCATGTGGAGCTTGCACTTTCTCGCTCTCTCCTCGCATCCTCGCATCCTCGCATTCCCGCATCCGCGAGCCGTTGGGGTCAAGCCGGACCTTCGGACGTATTTCTGATAAACGGAAAATACCCCGAGTGCCCCCCAAACCCAGGTGAGACCACGAGTATGCCAGAAAAAGAGGGGCACTTCGTTACATTCACCCCCCCGTCGGAGGCGTGACGTCCCGGTGCACCTGAGATACTCCTCGAGAACAGTGTTGGTACCCCCGACATGGAAGTTGGCCTCTGGCTCCCAAGAGTTGTGCTGCGCTGGGTACCCCTTCCACTGCTCCAGAAACTCACGCCGTCATCCCCTCTGGTGGTCTGCCAGAACCTTCTCCACCTCAAACTCCTCACTTCCTTCAACCTGAACAGTAGGAGGTGGAGCTGTCCCGTGACCCTGGAAGAATGTGTTGGGGTCACGGTAGGCACAAAGCAGGGAGATGTGGAACACCGGATGGATGGTTTATTGAGCTGGCAGGTTTTGCTTGTATGAGACGGCCGACCGCTTCCCCAGAATGCGGAACGGACCCACCCATCGCGGTTTCAGCTTGGGACTCCCAGCTCCCATCAGCTGTAGATTAGCAGAGTTCAGCATCACCTGATCTCCCACTTGGAACTCCTCTGCAGAGCGATGCTTATAAGCCTGCCGCTTCTGCTGCTTCTGTGCCTTCAACAGCCTTTGCCGCACCTTGTCCCAAGTGGTGGCAAACCCGGTCAGCAATCTGCTGCACAGCCGGAAGAGATGTTGTCATAGCAAGGGCGGCTGGGCTCAGTGGCTGGTGGCCATAGACCACCTCAAACGGTGACTTTCCTGTTGATGCTGACACCACTGAGTTGTAGGCAAACTCTGCCACTCCGAGCTTCTCCTGTCAATCCTCTCCATCCGGTGGGACCATACTCCGCAACAGTTGCTCCAATGTCTGGTTCATGTGCTCCGTCTGCCAATCGCTCTGTGGGTGGTATGCCGTGGTCAGTTGCACCCGCGTGCCCAGCTTCTCCATGAGATCTCTCAAGAATCGCGAAGTGAAACGTGAATCGCGATCTGAGACCACTGACTGCGGCACTCCATGTAGCTTGATGACATGACTGAGGAGGAGTTGAGCTGTCCCGACAGTTGTGATACTCTCAAGACATGCGATGAAATGAGCCATCTTGGAAAACCGATCCACCACCACCAACACTGTGTTGTTACCTTGCTACGTCACAGGAAACCCGCCAATGAAGTCAAGCGAGATGTCTGTCCATGGCCTCTCTGGTACAGGCAATGGTTGCAGCTTCCCTGGTGGCTTGGTCCTCCATGCCTTGATGCGTTGGCACACATCGCAGCTGCTAACAAACCTCTTGCAATCAGTCGCCATTGACAACCACCAGTATTGGCGTGTCAAGGCTTCAGCGTCTTGTCAAAGCCAAAGTGACCCGAGTAATGGGTGTCATGCACCTCCTCCAGCAACAACTGCTTCAATGGCGCATAGTCCGGCACGACAATTTTCCACTCCTGCCCCCTTCACCAATACACTCCATCCCACGAAGCGTCTTTCAGCGCACAACCCGTGAACTCACTGTCCATGCCGTAGCCATGCTTGAACAGGCAATGCATGACTGGAGATCCCATCAGCACTAGGATGACATTGAGGCTCAAGTCCGGCCTCCTTGACAAAGGATCTGCTGGATTCACCTTCCCAGGCTTGTACTGGATCTCGTAGTCAAAACTCCCCTCAAGAAACTCCATCCAGCGAGTTTGTCGGCGACTGAGGTTTGGCGTCTTCAGGTACTTCAGGGCTTAATGGTCCGTGAAGACCACGCAGCGCCGCGACTCGAGGTAACACCTCCAGTGCTTGAACGCATGGATCACCGCCTGCATCTCCTTTTCATGGATTGCGTAGTTGAGCTCTGCACCTCGTTACTTGCGAGATGCGTACGCAATCGGCTGCGCCCCTTTCCCGTGATCTTGCATGAGCACCGCCCCAATAGCATAGTCGCTTGCGTCCGTCACCATGACGTACTCCTTGGATGAATCTGGATGCACCAAGACCAGAGCGTCATACATGGCAGCCTTGAGCTCCTCGAAGCTCTTTTGCTCCTGATCGCCCCATTCCCACTGGTGATCCTTCCTCAGCAGCTGAGTCAGCGGCGCACCCTTCTCTGCATACCCTCGGATGAATTTCCGGTAGTTGGTGACAAATCCCAGGAACACCTAGATGTCACGCACGCACTTTGGTGTCGGCCACTGCTTCACTGCTTCCACCTTCCTTGGGTCCATGCGGAGACCCTTCCCGCTCACAATGTGCCCAAGGAACTCCACCTCCTTTTTCTCGAACTCACACTTGGAGAGCTTTGCAAACAGCTTCTCTTTCCGAAGAATGTCCAGCACCTGCCAAAGGTGTTGCTGATGCTCTTCCAGAATCCGGGAGCAGATGAGGATGTCGTCAAAGAACACTACCACGAAATTGTCCAAGTGAGGGCGGAAGATCCTGTTCATGAGGCTCATGAATGTTGCAGGAGCATTGGTCAACCCAAACGGCATCACGAGGTATTTGAAATGGCCATACCGCGTCCAAAACGCCGTCTTCTCCACATCCTGCTGCACAATCCGGATCTGATGGTACCCCGAGCGCAAGTCAATCTTCCTGAAGAACTGTGCTCCCCTCAGCTGGTCAAACAACTCCTCGATCCTTGGCAGCCGGTACCGATTCTTGATCGTTACGTTGTTCAATGCACGATAGTCCACGCACATCCGCAGCTCCCTTGTCTTTTTCTTCACAAAGAGGACCGGTGCAGCGGAGGATGACACCGACGGTCTTATGACCCCTTGCTCCGTCAGCTCCTCCAACTGCTTCTTCAGCTCACCCAACTGGTTATCGCTCATGCAATAAGCAGTCCGCACCGTGGGAGTTGCTCCAGGAAAAAGCTCGATTTTGTGGTCGATGTCCCGCTTCGGTGGTAAACCCTTTGGCAGCTCAGTAGGAAATACGTCACTGTAGCTATTCAACACTCCCTTGATGTCTTCGGACAGCTCTACTGCACGTACTTTCTGTTGCTCGCCCTCTTGTTGCTTTGTCTCCACTGCCAACACTTCCACCTCTTCAGCTGCTACCTTTTACTACACCCATACAAGATACACTTGGTCCCCCTTGCGCTGACAGCGCTTTAGCTGCACGTAACTCAACTACGGCACCTTCCCTGCCTTGGAGTCCTCCTCCTCTGCCCACAACGGCAAAACAATTTTCTCTCCGCATTTCTTCACTTTCACCTAGCTACGCACCCAATCCAGTGCAGGATTCCACCGGTGCAGCCAATCACGCCCCAGAATGGCGTCATAGGTATTCATGGGGCACGTGTGAAAGTTCACCTTGCACGACAGCTTGCCCAGACGAACCCTCAGAGGCTTCAGAGGCAGTCCGCACTCCAGCTCCCCTTGCACCAACTTGGCCGTAGTTTGCTTCCCGGGTTGCCGTGCAAGCCCCAACCTCTTTGCAAGCTCGTCACAAAAGAATGAGTGCGACGTGGCGCAATCCAGTAATGCTTTAATCTGCCGGCGAGTCTGGCGCCCCTCGCCGTCTGCAAAACCAGCCGATAATATTTCGGCTTTCAGGAGGATCCCCGGAATGCTCCCGCTTCCTTCACTCCGCAGCAATACACTCGGTAGCTCCCTAGTTGTCGAAGGACTTTTGGGGCTGGTGTTCACTGATGCGGACGAAGCTTTCCGCAGATCCAACAGTTCCCACCACGCAGCTTTGGGGTTGGCCGTCCGCCACTCACTGCTGGTTTCGGTTTCCCTGCTGCTTCTTTTTGCAGTCCTTCTTGTGGTGTCCAGGCTTCCCGCAGATCCAACAGTTCCCACCACGCAGCTTGCTCTGCTGCTGGCCTCCTTGCACTGCGTCGATCTCCATGGGGTCGGTTTCTTGGTGTTGTACTCGACGCTGAAAATGTTCCTGCTTCTCACGGAAACCCCCTTCGATGATAGCGTAGCGCGTCAACGCGCTCAGTAGTGGCCACCAACGCCTGGAACTCCGTCATTCCACTGAGTGCCAGCGTGCGCTAAATTTTTGCCTTCAAGCCATCATGGTACTTGTCTGCCATCTCTGGCTTGCTCATGTCGTCGATCTCCGAGCACAACGCGAAGAAACGGCGTGTGTAATCCTGTACCGAGCCGATCTGCTTCAGCTGCTTCAGCTTGTTGCGTGCGACCATGGAGGCGTTCACGAGATCAAATCGATCTCTGATGGCTTGTTCGAACTGCTCCCATGTCGTCCACACGCGAGCTTCAGCTTCCCCCGCGCTTTGCTGCCACAACACGGCATGTTGCACAGCTGCGTTCCCACCTCCACCTCAAGTGGCCAGCATATTCAGCTGCCTCCACCACTCCAATGCTGCTCCGCATAGCAGTGTCACTGCAAATGACACACGCACAGCATCGTCCTCTAGAGGGTAACCCAGAATCCCAAAGTATCTGTTCATCGCAAACAACCAGGTCCGTACGCTCGCACCCGTGACTGAGGGGTTGAACGGTTCCGGAGCCTTTGGCTTTGGTCCTGGCGGACTCCTTGACCGGGCCGCCCCAACCTATCCAGCGTTAGTCCCGTCCCGCAGGTCAGCCATCTACCGATTGAGCCGGTCATTTTCTAGCTTGAGGGCTCCAAGCTGCTCTACGATCTGCTGCAGGGCCTGCTCCATGGCTCTTGATGAATTAAAGCCGTTGGAGATCCTTCGAAAAAATTTGGCAGCGTTTCGGCAGCAATCGAAAAAATTTCGGCAGCAATTCGGCAGTCTGGGAAGAAAATCTGAGGTCTTCAAAGTGCGTGGGAGTCACCCGTCGTCTCCCGTGTACGCACGGTAGGCCGTGTGGACGCTCTGGAAATGTAGAAAATTTTCCAGAGGTTGGCTCGTGCGTTGGCTTCGAAGTCTGGTCCAGCAATCTCCCTCTCGATCAGCCTCGACGTTGTCCGGCGTAGTCTGTGCCTTCGCTCCTTGAAGTTTCACGAGCTCAGGCAGCGCTTTCGTCCAACGCGTGGCTCTGGCTCTGATACCAGATGTGAGAGTGGGTGCTCTCTNAGTGCGTGGGAGTCACCCGTCGTCTCCCGTGTACGCACGGTAGGCCGTGTGGACGCTCTGGAAATGTAGAAAATTTTCCAGAGGTTGGCTCGTGCGTTGGCTTCGAAGTCTGGTCCAGCAATCTCCCTCTCGATCAGCCTCGACGTTGTCCGGCGTAGTCTGTGCCTTCGCTCCTTGAAGTTTCACGAGCTCAGGCAGCGCTTTCGTCCAACGCGTGGCTCTGGCTCTGATACCAGATGTGAGAGTGGGTGCTCTTTGGAGATTTAGCCTTTGTGTGTGGAGAGCATAGTCGCAGCGGAAAGATAGACTTGGAGATATCTCGAAGCCAGAGCTGGAAAATACAAGTTAATTACAATGAACAATGTACAGGATATTTATACTCTCTGGCCGGCTACTCTAGCCCTAGCCTACTGGTCTCCTTGCTTGCTGTAGCAAGCTACTTGCTCCTGAACCCAGTGCTCTGCTTGCACCTGAACCTGGTGCTCTACTTGCACCTAATGCCTAGTGCGAGAAATGCTTGGCCATCGATCGTCGAGATCGACGGTCTCTCCTCTCTCTCGGCGAGCCGTTGTGTGCATCGCACGTCATCACGTAGGCTTCCGGAAGGTGAGTGCGGTTGTGTTGTTGCGCACGCCACCGGAAGTACCGCTGTCGCGGTTGACTGCGTCCGGTGTCGAGGCACTCCCTCGGCGGGAGGCGTAACCGGTATGCTACTTGCCGAGAGGAGGAGAGGCCACCCTCGCGTGGCGTGTTCGGAACACCACGCAAAGGTGCGAGCCAAACACGCCCTTGGCATGTGGAGCTCGCACTCGCTCGCTTGCTCCTCGCATCCTCGCGTCCTCGCATCCCCGCATCCGCGAGCTGTTGGGGTCGAGCCGGACCTCCGGACGTATTTCCAATAAACGGAAAATATCCCGAGTGCCCCCCAAACCCAGGTGAGACCCTGAGAATGCCAGAAAAAAGGGGCACTTCGTTACAGTGTGTCTCACGTGCCTATGGTGAATCTCATGTGCCTATGGTGTATCTCCTATGCCTGTGGTGTATCTCATGCACCTATGGGGTATGTCATGTGCCTATGGTGTATCTCATGCACCTATGGTGTATCGCATGTGCCTATGGTGTATCTCATGCGCATATGGTGTATCTCATGCGCCTATGGTGTATCTCATTTGCCTATGGTGTATCTCATGCGCCTATGGTGTATCTCATGCGTCTATGGTATATCTCATGTGCCTATGGTGTATGTCATGCGCCTATGGTGTATCTCATATGCATATGGTGCATCTCGTGTGCCTATGGTGTATCTCATGCGCTTTTGGTGTATCTCATGTGACGATGGTGTATCTCATGTGCCTATGGTGTATGTCATGTGCCTTTGGTGTATCTCATGTGGTTATGGTGTATCTCATGTACCTATGGTGTATCTCGCATGCCTATGGTATATCTTATGCACCTATGGTGTATCACTATGCCTATGGTGTATCGCATGCGCCTATGGTATATCTCATGTGCCTATGGTGTATGCCATGAACCTATGGTGTATCTCATATGCCTATGGTGTATCTCATGTGCCTATGGTGTATCTCATGCGCCTATGGTGTATCTCATGTGCCTATGGTGTATCTCATGCGCCTATGGTGTATGTCTTGTGCCTTTGGTGTATCTCATGTGCCTATGGTGTATCTCATGTGCCTATGGTGTATCTCGTGTGCCTATGGTATATCTTATGCACATATGGTGTTTCTCATGTGCCTATGGTGTATCGCATGCGCCTATGATGTATTTCATGCACCTATAGTATATCTCATGCACCCATGGTGTATCTCATGCACCTATGGTGTATGTCATGTTCATATGGTGTATTGCATGTGCCTATGGTATATCTAATATACCTATGGTGTATCTCATGCGCCTATGGTGTATCTCATGTGCCTATGGTGTATTGCATGTGCCTATGGTGTATCTCATGTGCCTATGGTGTATCTCATGCGCCTATGGTGTATCTCATGCGCCTATAGTGTATCTCCTGTGCCTATGGTGTATCTCATGTGCCCATGGTGTATCTCATAAGCCTATGGTGTTTCTCATGTACCTATGGTTACCTCATGCGCCTATGGTGTATCTCATGCGCCTAGGGTATATCTCATGTGCCTATGATGTATATCATGTGCCTATGGTGTACATAACGTGCCTATGGTGTATCTCATGTTCTTATGGTGTATCGCATGCACGTATGGTGTATCTCATGTGCCTATGGTATATGTTATGCAGATATGGTGTATCTCATGTGCCTATGGTATATCTCATATGCCTTTGGTGTATCGCATGCACCTATGGTGTATCTCATGTGTCTACGGTGTATCTCATGTGTCCATGGTGTATCTCAGGTGTCTATGGTGTATCTTATGCACCTTTGGTGTATCTCATGTGCCTATGGTATATCTCATGCACCTATGGTGTATCTCATGTGTCTACGGTGTATCTCATGTGTCCATGGTGTATCTCAGGTGTCTATGGTGTATCTTATGCACCTTTGGTGTATCTCATGTGCCTATGGTATATCTCATGCACCTATGGGGTATCTCATGTGCCTATGGTGTATCTCATGTGCCTATGGTGTATCTCATGCTCCCATGGTGTATCTCATGTACCTATGGTGTATCTCATGGGACTATGGTGTGTCTCATGTGCCTATGGTGTATCTCATGTGCCTATGGTGTATCTCATGCTCCCATGGTGTATCTCATGTACCTATGGTGTATCTCATGGGACTATGGTGTGTCTCATGTGCCTATGGTGTAAGTCATGCGCCTATGGTGTATCTCATGTGCCTATGGTGTATCTCATGCACCTATGTGTATGTCATGTCCCTATGGTGTATCTCATGTACCTATGGTGTATCTCATGTGCCTATGGTGTATCTTATGCGCCTATGGTGTATCTCATTTGCCTATGGTGTATCTCATGTGCCTATTGTGTATCTCATGTGCCTATGGTGTATCTCATACGCCTATGGTGTATCTCATCTGCTTATGGTGTATCTCATGTGCTTTTGGTGTATCTCATGTGCCTATGGTGTATCTCATGTACCTATGGTGTATCTCATGTGTCTATGGTATATCTCATGCGCCTATGGTGTATCTCATGTACCTATGGTGTATCTCATGCACCTATGGTGTATCTCATGCGCCGATGGTATATCTCATGCACCTATGGTGTATCTCATGTGGCTATGGTGTATGTCATGTGCCTATGGTATATCGCATGTGCCTATGGTGTATCTCATGTACCTATGGTGTATCTCATGTGCCTATGGTGTATCTCTGGTGCTTATGGTGTATCTCATAGGCCTATGGTGTATCGCATGTGCCTATTGTGTATGTCATACGCCTTTGGTGTATCTCATGCACCAATAGTGTATGTCATGAGCCTATGGTGTATCTCATGCATCTATGGTGTATCTCATGTGCCTATGGTGTATCTCATGCATCTATGGTGTATCCCATGTGCCTATGGTGTGTCTCATGCGCCTATGGTGTATCTCATGTACTTATTGTGTATCTCATGTGCCTATGGTGTATCTCATGTGCCTATGGTGTATCTCATGCGCATATGGTGTATCTCATGGGCCTATGGTGTATCTCATGTGCCTATGGTGTATCTCATGTGCCTTTGGTGTATCTCATGTGCCTATGGTGTATCCCGTGCGCCTATGGTGTATCTCATGTATGTATGGTATATCTCAGGTACCTATGGTATATCTCATGTACCTTTGGTGTATCTCATGCACCTATGAAGTATCTCATACGCCTATGGTGTATCTCATGTGCCTATGGTGTATCTCATGCGCCTTTGGTGTATCTCATATACCTATGGTGTATCCCGTGCGCCTATGGTGTATCTCATGTGTCTATGGTGTATCGCATGTACCTATGGTATATCTCATGTACCTTTTGTGTATCTCTTGCACATATGGTGTGTGTCATGCGCCTATAGTGTATCTCATGTGCCTATGGTGTATCTGATGTGCGTACGGTGTATCACATGTGCCTGTGGTGTATCTCATGCGCCTATGGTGTATCTCATGCACCTTTGGTGTATCTCATGCGCCTATGGTATATCTCATGCACCTATGGTGTATCTCATGTGCCTATTATGTATCTCGTGGGCCTATGGTATATCTCATGCGCCTATGGTGCATCTCATGCGCCTATGGTGTATCCCATGCGCCTATGGTGTATCTTATGTGCCTATGGTGTATCTCATCCGCCTATGGTGTATCTCATGCGCCCATGGTGCATTTCATGTACATACGGTGAATCTCATGTACCTATGGTGTATCTCATGTGCCTATGGTGTATCTCATGTGCCTATGGTGTATCTCATGCGCCTCTGGTGTATCTCATGTGCCGATGATGTATCTCATGTGCTTATGATATATCTCATCTGCCTTCGGTGTATCTAATGTACCTATGATGTATCTCATGTGCCTATGGTGTATCTCATGTACCTATGGTGTATCTCATGCGCCTATGGTGTATCTCATGTGCCTATGGTGTAGCCCATATGCCTATGGTATATCTCATGCGCCTATGGTGTATCTCATGCACCTTTGGTGTATGTCATGTGCCTATGGTGTATCTCATGTGCCTATGGTGTATCTCATGTGCCTATGGTGTATCTCATGCGCCTATGGTGTATCTCATGTGCCTATGGTGTATCTCATGGGCCTTTGGTCTATCTCGTGTGCCTATGGTGTATCTCATGCGCCTTTGGTGTATCTCATGTGCCTATCGTGTATCTCATGTGCCTATGGTGTATCGCATGCGCCTATGGTGTATCTCATGCGCCTATGGTGTATCGCATTTGCCTGTGGTGAATTGCATGTGCCTATGGTGTATCTCATGTGCCTCTGGTGTATCGCATGTGCCTGTGGTGTATCTCAGGCGTCTATGGTATATCTCATGCGCCTATGGTGTATCTGATGTGCCTATGGTGTATCTCATGTGCCTATGGTATATCTCATGCGCCTATGGTGTATCTCATGTGCCTATGGTGTATGTCATGTACCTATGGTGTGTCTGATGCAGCTATGGTATATTTCATGTGCCTATGGTGTATCTCACGCACCTATAGTTTATCTCATGCGCATATGGTATATCTCATGCTCCTATGGTGTATCTCATGTGCCTATGGTATATCTCATGCGCCTATGGTGTATCTCATGTGCCTATGGTGTATCTCATGCGCCTATGGTACATCTCATGTGCCTCTGGTGTATCTTATGCGCCTTTGGTGTATCTCATGTGCCTATGGTGTATCTCATGCGCCTATGGTATATCTCATGTGCCTATGGTGTATCTCACGCACCTATAGTTTATCTCATGCGCATATGGTATATCTCATGCTCCTATGGTGTATCTCATGTGCCTATGGTATATCTCATGCGCCTATGGTGTATCTCATGTGCCTATGGTGTATCTCATGCGCCTATGGTATATCTCATGTGCCTATGTTGTATCTCATGTGCCTATGGTGTATCTCATGCGCCTATTGTATATCTCATGCGCCAATGGTGTATCTCATGTACCTATGGTGTATCTCATGCGCCTATGGTGAATCTCATGCGCCTATGGTAAATCTCATGTGCCTCTGGTGTATCTTATGCGCCTTTGGTGTATCTCATGTGCATATGGTGTATCCCATGCGCCTTTGGTGTATCTCATGTGTCTATGGTGTATCTCAGGTACCTATGGAGTCTCTCATGTACCTTTCGTGTATCTTATGCGCCAGTGGTGTATCTCATGCTCCTATGGTGTATGTCATGTGCCTATGGTGTATCTGATGTGCCCATGGTGTATCTCATGTGCCTGTGGTGTATCGCATACACCTATGGTGCATCTCATGCGCCTATGGTGTATGTCATGCGCCTATGGTGTATCTCATGTGCCTATGGTGTATCTCATGTGCCCATGGTGATATGGTGTGCCTATGGTGTATCTCATGCACCTATGGTGTATCGCATGCACCTATGGTGTACCTCATGCGCCCATGGCGTATCTCATGTACCTATGGTGTATCTCATGCGCCCATGGCGTATCTCATGTACCTATGGTGTATCTCATACGCCCATGGTACATTTCATGCGCCTATGGTGAATCTCATGTACCTATGGTATATTTTATGTGCCTATGGTGTAGATCATGCACCTATGGTGTATCTCATGTGCCTATGATGTATCTCATGTGCCTATGGTACATCTCATCTGCCTATGTTGTATCTCATGTGCCTATGGAGTATCTCATGTGCCTATGGTGTATCGCATGTGCCTATGGTGTATCTCATGCGCCTATGGTGTATCTCATGCACCTATGGTGTATCTCATGTGCCTATGGTGGATCCCATGCGCCTATGGTATATCTCATGTGGCTATGGTGTATCTCATGCGCTTATGGTGTATGTCATGTGCCTAAGGTATATCTCATGTGCCTATGGTGTATCTCATGTCCCTATGGTGTATCTCATGCGCCTTTGGTGTATCTCATGTGCCTATGGTGTATCCCATGGGCCTATGGTGTATATCACGTGCCTATGGTGTACCTCATGCGCCTTTGGTGTATCTCATGTGCCTATAGTGTATCTCATGCCCCTATGGTGTATCTCATGCGCCTATGGTGTATATCATGTACCTGTGATGAATCTCATGCGCCTATGGTGGATCTCATGTGCCTATGGTGTATTGCATGTGCCTATGGTGTATCTCAGGCATCTATGGTGTATCTCATGCACCTATGGTGTATCTCATATACCTATGGTGTATCTCATGCGCCTATCGTATATCTCATATGTCTATGGTGTAACTTATGCGCCTATGGTGTATGTCATGTGCCTATGGTATTTCTCATGTACCTATGGTGTATCGCATGTGCCTATGGTGTATCTCATGTGCCTATGGTGTATCTCATGCGCCTATGGTGTATCTGATGTGCCTATGGTGTATATCATGTGCCTATGGTCTATCTCATGTGCCTATGGTGTATCTCATGCACCTATGGTGTATCTCATGTACCTATGGTGTATCTCATGCACATATGGTGTATCTCATGCGCCTATGGTGTATCTCATGTACCCATGGTATATCTCATGCGCCTATGGTATATCTCATGTGCCTATGGTGTATGTCATGCACCTATGGTATATCTCATGTGCTTTTGATGTATCTCATGTGCCTATGGTATATTTCATGGGCCTATGGTTCATCTCATGCGCCTATGGTGTATCTCATGTGCCTATGGTGTATCTCATGTGCCTATGGTGTATCTCATGTGCCTGTAGTGTATCACATGCACGTATGGTGTATCTCACATTCCTATGGTGTATGTCATGCGCCTATGGTGTATCTCATGCACCTATGGTGTATCTCATGTGCCTATGGTGTATCGCATGTACCTATGTTGTATCTCACGTGCCTATGGTGTATCTCATGTGCGTATGGTGTATCTCATGCGCCTATGGTGTATCTCATGCGCCTCTGGTGTATCTCATGTGCCTATGATACATCTCATGTGCCTATGGTATATCTCATCTGCCTATGGTGTATCTCATATGCCTATGGTGTATCTCATGTACCTATGGTGTATCTCATGCGCCTATGGTGTATCTCATGCGCCTATGGTACATCTCATACGCCTATGGTGTATCCCATGCACCTATGGTATATCGCTTGCGCCTATGGTGTATCTCATGCGCCTATGGTATATGTCATGTGCCTATGGTGTATCTCATGTACCTATGGTGTATCTCATGTGCCTATGGTTTATCTCATGCGCCTATGGTGTATCTCATGTGCCTATGGTGTATCTCATGAGCCTATGGTGTATCTCATGTGCGTATGGTGTATCTCATTAGCCTTTTGTGTATCTCATATGTCTATGGCGTATCTCATGCGCCTATGGCCTATCTCATGCGCCTATGATGTATCTCATGCACCTATTGTTAGCTACTGAGCTAACCACCTCCGGCAGAGAAGCCGCGAAACCAAAAAAGCTCACAAAGGTTTTTACACCTTCTTCCTTTGCAGGTATGTGTCGTGCACCCCAAACTTAATCAGGCATACACTTCACCTTCAAGAGTACTAACGCCTTAGCATTACATCTCAAGAAGAGCTCAAGTCGTCAATACGCAAGAGAGCATCAAGCAAGGGTTAATTGATCAGCATGCAAGACAAGTCCTTTTATAGCTGCCTGTCCAGTCCTAGAACTCAAAAGCACATTCCTAAGAAGTGGCTTGACCCTGCCACATCACCAAGAGACTTGCGCTGTGGGCTTGACACATAAGCATCCTTGTGCCAAGGTGACTGATCAGCCGTGTTGCTTCCCAGAAGCAATGGACTTTCTTTCTTGGAAGCTTCTAAAACAACCAAGATGTGCATGGAGCCAGGATCGAGCTCATGACCTCTCACTTGGCCAAATCAACAAAATGGCNCCAAGTTAACCACTCACCTACATGGTGTACTCACAGGTCATATCTCACATGAGACAGAGCATAGTTGAGTCACCCTACAACAAATCCAGGGGTCATACCTCCACAAGGGGCAGAGCATTCCTGATCCGTCGTACAAGACTGAACAAGGGGCAAACATATTCAACAAATCTCTCCCTTGCACCTTGCGTCAGTTTCCATCATCATTCTTCATCACTTGTGTTGACCATGCCGATACCTTGCCTGCCCGCCTGGTGGAGATCCTTGTCCAATGGCTTTGTAAGCATGTCAGCCCGGTTCAGCTTGGTGCCGACATACTCCAGCTCCACTGTTTGCTTGTAGACCAAGTCCCGAGCATAGTGGTAGCGGATCTCGATGTGCTTTGTGCGCCTGGACAGAACTGGGTTCTTGGACATGTCAATCGCGCTCATGTTGTCAATCTTGATGATTTTTGCCGTTGCCTGTGGTGCCTTCATCTCAGAGAGCAAGCTTCGAAGCCACTGCACCTCTTTACACACCTCAGCCAATGCAATGTACTCAGCTTCAGCTGTTTACAGAGAGACACACTCCTGCTTGCGACTCGGCCAACTGACAGCACCTCCATTTAGCATTCACACAAAGCCGGAGGTGGATTTTCTGTCGTCGATATTGCCTCCCCAGTCAGCGTCGGTGTAGCACATGAGACGGAGTGACGCGGATCCAGCGATGCCTCCAAACTGGAGTCCCACGTGTCGCGTCCCCTTAAGGTAGCGCATGATGCGCTTCACAGCCTGCCAGTGTAGTGGACCAGGATTGGCCACAAACCGGCTCACCTGCCCAACAGCATGGGCTATATCTGGCCGGGTGGCGACCATGGCATACATCAGACTGCCCACTGCAGACTGATATGGGATGCCCAGCATGTCAGTTTTCTCCGCTTCGTTGGATGGGGACATGGANTCTTGACATCCATCTGGTGGACCTCCATGTTCTTGGCAGCAGCAATGGCGAGCATTGACCGGATGGAGGCAAACGTCACAACGGGAGCAAAGGTCTCATCGTACTCTGCGCCAGGCCGTTGAGAGAACCCCTTTGCTACCACCCGTGCCTTGTACTTGTCTATCTTACCATCCTGTTTCCTTTTTACTTTCAGAACCCACTTGGAACCCACAACATGAGCGCCGGCAGGTCTGTCCACCAGTACCCATGTCCCATTCTCCTCGATGGAGCTGAGTTCACTGCGAATTGCTTCATCCTTCTCAGCTTTGTCAGGCCGCGCGAGTGCCTCTGCAACAGACGTTGGCTCCTCTTGAACCATGAACGAATAGTTGAAGCCTGTCCATTCACCCCTATCTGCATCGTAATGCTGCCGAAGAACTTTCAGACGTGAACTGCTCCTTGGACCTTCTTGCTGTTGCTGTTGATGTAGAGGCTGGAGGTTTGTTTTGTCGTCGATGGGGGGAGAGGTATCCTCCTCATGGTCTGGAGGATCAGATACGTCGGACTCGGAGGCTGATCCCTCCGAGTCATCTTCATCAGCTTCTCTCCCTGTTGTAGTACCCAGCCCATGCCATTGTGCTGGTGCTTCGTCTCCCTCCTCNAGAAGAGTGAGCCACTCTCCCTGTTTTGGAGTGTTCTCAAGTTCAAGAAGCTCTCCCTTACTCACTGAACGTTCGTTGAAATCCACGTCTTTGCTGCGGATGACCTTCTTAGCTCCTAGGTCCCACATTCTATAAGCTCTGTGGGCGGTGTCATAGCCGATGAAAATACACTTTCGTGCTATTGCATCGAGCTTTCCAGGACCCTCACCCGCCTGGACCTTGGCAAGGCCGGTGCAACCGAACACCTTGAGATGGGAGGCGTCCGGCTTCTTGCCCGACCATGCTTCTTGAGGTGTCTTCAGCTTCTGTGTCTGCTTCTTCTTGCCTCTCCTTCGCAGAGCTGCTGCAGGTGTGAGGTTCACAAGATACGTAGCCGTGCGTGCTGCTTCAGCCCAGAACCTAGGAGGCAGCTTGGCGTCAAAGAGCATGCACCTTGTCATGCCAAGGAGGGTCTGATTCATCCTCTCTGCTACGCCATTGCTTTGAGGTGAGTAGGGAGTAGTTTTCTGGTGTTCAATGCCCTGTGCCTTGAGCCACTCCCTGCAGGCTTCGTACTCCCCCCCATTGTCCGTCCTGAATGCCTTCACCTTCCTTCCACTTTGTCGCTCGACCATAGCGACAAAGGCTTGCAAATTCTCCTTCACCTCACTTTTCTTTTTGAGAAAGTATATCCAGACCTTGCGGCTGTTGTCGTCGATGCATGTGAGGAAATATCTGCTGCCTCCATTGGACGGTATGCGAAAGGGACCACACACGTCAGAGTGGATGAGGTCAAGGGGTGCGAGAGCACGCGTACCATTACGCTTGAAAGGTTTCTTCTTGGCCTTGCCTTGAAGGCATGGCTCACACAAGATCCCAGCTCCCTCCGCCTCATCACCTAGCTCCATCCCACGCACTAGCTCCTGCTTATCCATGAGTACCAATGTGCGATGAGCCAC
>SZWC01008228.1:0-34106 GCA_023375785.1 Penium margaritaceum
CAACAGGAAAACTGAAGCGGGAGCAGGGGAGGAAGCTTCAAGGAAAGAAATTTCATGAAAGTACCCTGATGTACCATGCAGAAAATGGTTTGCTGCAGTAACTCACCGATCCATATGAGCCATTGCCCAGCACACGGTCTACAGCCCAGTCGTTGGTGGCCTCCGCCAGTTGATCAGGCGAGAACGTCTTTGCAAACGGCAACTCCCACACGTTGTAACTTGTCGTGCACCTCCCTGCTTCTGCTTGTGCTACTGCTGCTCGAGCTGCTGGTGCCGGTGCTTCATGTGCAGATGCATGTGTGAGAACAGACGGCAACAAAGAGGGGCCAGGATGCACCTCGCCTTTGGCGAACGTGCCTCCCCTTCCTTCCCGTCTTGTGGCCGATGGCGCCGCGGGACTTTCTGAACCCCATCTCCACGATGATTCGACACCATGACATGCATGAGCTCGCTGCTGCTGCTGCTGCTGCTGCTGCTGCTGCTGCTCCTGCACCTGGTGGTGGTGGTGCTGCTGCTGCTTGATGTCTGGCTCTTGTCGCCTTAGCCTCTGCTTCTGAGAGAAGGAGAGGCAAAGCTCGTCGTCTGTGTCATATTCGTTGTCAATAGCCTCGAGGTCTTCCCTTAAAGAGGGTCGCCTGGGAGAGAGCATGCTCTCGCAGCCATCGCTTGTGCATTGATTCTGTGATCGCGCCGAAGAGACGTCGGCATCTATTCTCTCCTGCGAGACGGATGCACTAGGATGGTTGTAAGAAGGTTCCTGGTTCTGGTCTATTTGGTAACCCTGAATGAACTCGGGTGCCCGGCCCCGCTCAGAAACCCGGCTCTTGTTGGGAGAAGCAGTAGCAGCAGCAGCCGCAGCAGCATGCATAGAGCGGGATGCCATGACACCATTCTGGGCGCCTCCTCTCTCACTCTGTCGACAGTATACAGCGAATGCAGTGGTGTCAGCCTGCATGGGAAGGCTCCGTGAGTTCTTGAGCTGCCGGTCTCCATCCCTGTTGCAGTAGCTGTGGCTGCCGCAGCAGTAGCCCAATGTGTCTGCCCGAGCAGGACTTGACTGCGCAGAGCCCTGGCGATGGAACTCCATCCTGGTAACAGGAGGGCCCCACTGGAGACCTCCTTGCAGGTTGGGCGGAGGAAGATTCGCTTCTCCCTCTCCTTGAAGTCCCCTGAGGGAAGGTGGGCGAGTCGAGTGGGAGACTGGGTGGTGCTGACGGTCCTTGCAGGGGCTGTCGGGTGAGATGGGCGGAGAGGCGAAGAGGGGAATCCTGTCAGAGCTCACAGCCTTCTTCTTCTTCTCCCTCGAGGAATCAGCCCCACTGCTTCCCTTGCCCCATCGGGGCTCCAACGGTCCACTCCCACTGAAGCGACTCGTTGCCCAGTTAGATGTGTACCGCATACGGCCTAACGGGTACACACAGGCGTCCGGACCAGCATCCACATCAGCACGCCGCAGGGTAGGGGTGTCTCCCGTGCCTTCGCCATCCATGTCCTGCAGGCCTGACCAGCATATGGATGACCCCGGCTGGTGGCTAGCACCGGCCAATGGTCCGCTGCCACGTGGCGCGTAGCTGGGCATTTGAGGGCTGGTGAGGCCAGCAAGGCATGCGGCGGGGTCGAACCCGGCCCGGACGGTTGGGGCTGTCGAGTTGCTTGAGAAGTTGCTTCTGCTGCCACTGCTGCTACCGCTGCTGCTGCTCTGGCCAAAGTGGTGAGGAGATCCGACGCGTGAGGAGAGAGGGCTGCAGGAGTCCCCGGTCGGGGACTCGGACCAGTGAGGGAAGAACACGCTGTGTTCCTGCAGAAGGAAGAGTCAGGGGGATTGGGGGGGGAGGAACGACGTGGGGTGTGTGTGTACATGACTGGGTGGGGTTGGTGCTTGTTCACTGAAGGTTCCAAGAGAAACAAACCAACCACCAGAAAAAACTAAAAAAAACCAAGAAGGAAACAGAAGGAAAAAAAAAAAAATCTCAACCGGCATTGTTGCTTGTGTCAAGCAGAAAGGCCTACTTTTTTTGTTCCACTACATGGCGGTGGCGGTGGCGGGGTGGTGTGTGGCAGCTTGACAGGTCAGTCTGAAACCTTTCCACACAAACCTTCCCACATGAAAACACAGATGTACACATATGTACAATATATGTGTTGAATGTTTTTTTGTTTTGTCTACAAATAGGTGCTGGGTGAAGCGTGTGGCTGGTTGCACGTAAAAAGTTCACCTAAGTACACCGATGGCAGGATGTTTATGGCATAGCATGGTATGGCATGGCATGGTATGGCATGGCATGCCATGGCATGGCATGGCATGGCATGGCATGGCATGGCATTGCATGGCATTGCATGGCATAGCATGGCATGGTATGGTATGGCATGGCATGGAGTGGCGTTGCGTGAAGATTAGACGAATGTATAGCACAACTGAGTCTGAAAACAACTCGCTTGACCTTCTACCGCTCGCTAGCACATCGTGGGGTGAGGGGGGGGGGAGNGGCTTCACCTTCATCCAAGCTGGCAGGCCACCATCGACGCTGTCTTCGCCATCATGGAGTCCGTCGTCGTTGTCTTCGGTATCATGGCGCGGCTGCGCGCGCACGATGTCCTGTTTCAGCACCTGACCCGGCTGGATGTGCTCTCCCACCCGAATCGCCACGCGCGACCGCAAAGCTGACGGTCGTGGGGAAGACAGCAACGCGGACGCTCCCTTCTCTTTGCCCTCAAGAGATTTCTGTTCGACGACTTTCCGCCGGGTGTCTGGCTGCATGGGCGGCGCTGCGCGCGGCGCGGAGAGGGGAGAGAGGGGGCGGACGCTGTAAGCTGCCGGCACGACTTGGCTGTCGTCGATGGGGGGGGCGGCGGCGGCGACGGAATGGCGGCGCGCCACCATTACCGCGCCACCGCCTTTCGCTCCCGGCGCTGCCCCTGCCAGAACGCATTCCAGGGAAGGGGGCGACTCGGTGCCATGCGCGCGGCCGCAGCCGCGGCTGTGGCTGGACTGCGCGACGTGTTGTTGTTGAAGGCGCAGCATGGCGTGGCGTTCAAGTTGCACGCGGGCATCCACGGACGTGGCGCTGGAGTGGGGAAGCGGAGGAGTGGGGATGGTGGCTGAACAACTTTTGACACGTTCTTCTGAGGTAGCTGCTAAAATTCTGGTCGTCGAGACTACAGGCTCAGTGCAGGACGGCGGTTCCGTGGTCGTGCCCCGGGAAATGCTAAATCTAAACGTGGAATTATCCCCCCACAAAAATGTCCAGATTTGTGGACGCCGTCACGTTGGGGTACCCAGGTGCGGCTCGAAGTGCAGCTTCTGGCTCGTTGAGTGACGCGCGAGAGAGCTGGAGGGGCGATTCTTGTGTATGGAGCGGCCTGCAGATAGGCCTAAAACCCTGAGAACCAAATGTCACCCCGACGCCTGGTCGAACCTCCTGCCCTGAGGACAGAGTTCTCTGAGCGAGGGAAGGGAGGCGGCTGGGGGGAGGGGGATGGAACGGCCGCCCTCAGCTATGACGGTGTTGGCGCGAAGCAAGAAAGCAGAACGGCCCACACAGCACCACCTTGAGCGAGCTTGCTCAGAGGTTGATCGGAGCTTGGTGCGGTAGGGGCGAGCAGCCGCGATCTTGCGTCCGCAGCAGTCGCGTGCGCCGAGTTGATCTTCATACCCACACTTGGATTCCGAGCTGTGGAGGTCGCCTCTCTATTTGACATGGCATGGGAGAGGCAGTGCGACATGCCGGGCGGCGGTGCGATCGAGGCGGCAGGCGCAGGTGAGCGGACGTGGCAGTGGACGTGACACCCAGCAGCACCCGTCCGCAGGCGCCATCGGCCGGCAGTGGCCGGCTTTTCCTGCCAGACGACGACGTTTTTACAGAACTTGGCCGCATTCGAATTCATGCTTGAAACAGGTTGTGTTGATCTCTGGAAAGCAGGTTTGTCCATTATCACAGAGCTTTCTGGGGACGAATCGGCTTTCTGTTCTACAGCCCCCAATGGGTGACCCGTCGGAAGTGAGGATGTCCGCGAGAAGATGCCGCAAAACGGGGGCTACTTGTTCATTCTCTTAGGTACAAACGACGAGATCGACTGGAGTGACTGAACGGACGGTCAGATGAGATTTTCGATACTCCAATTCGACCGGCGGTCAATCGCATTCGCTGTATCCTGTAGAAGAACAATCCTTCGCAGTTCTTGTTAGGCATCACAAAAAATGTACTTTGTGTGACGTCACCTCATGGCTTACGGAAATTGAGAGAATACTCTCAAAACAGTAAACTATAATTGCTAAAGCGACGGACATGACTGTGTCATGACCGATACTCTATCCGAAGAACACTGTATCGCTGCAAAATCTTTTTTCCCAAGTACCTTTTTGAAAAGTACTAGAGAGGTACATGCCGCGGCTGGGCATGGATGAGTGGGAACATGATTGAAACAAACCTTCTTGCTGACATCAGCAAGGAGAGATCCGACAGATTTCGGCCGCAGGTGGGGATGGGTGTGACACTCTACCCAGTTCATCCATCGTCTCACTTTGATACTGTCCTCTGCGTGGCACACTATGCAACTCGAAATCTAGCGTCGCGGACTTTCGTGGGTGACCGCGAAGCTTTCATCCGTGTTCACACACATTCAGGGTGTCTGGTTGCGGTTGGAATCGGTGGTAGAACGCTACCGGACACAGGCTTTAGTCAACATGGTTCAGGACTTTCTGGGTCCACAAGTTGCGCACTTAGTTCGTCTCATTCAGAGAGCCGGTCTTGAGTCCTATGCTTACGGTCATGTCCAAAGGTCGACCCAGCTATCGAGGACTCTCATCGAACTTTCAGCTAGCGGTACCTCACGTTGATTGGCGGGAGGTTGATCGTTGAAAGGATATCGTTTGTTAATTGGTGCGCTAAGTTGGTTGAACACGAGGTGAAGGAACCCCATCCGGACGGATGAACGTGTAGGGACTTCCTTGACGACGTTCCAGGGAAAAACCTCGCGGACATCACTTGCGAGAACGATGATTGAACTCGCCCAACCATCGATTCCAACCGTAACCAGCCTCGACCTCACACATTCCCACCTTCGGCCTTCTTGGCCAGAAAGTGGGTGAAACATGCCGTGTCCCCCCAGTTTCCTGCCACTCGTGTCTATCAGGGCCCGGCAGTAAACCTGCCCAGCCACGATTT
The DNA here is from genome assembly GCA_023375785.1 of Penium margaritaceum. Classification (NCBI taxonomy): domain Eukaryota; kingdom Viridiplantae; phylum Streptophyta; class Zygnematophyceae; order Desmidiales; family Peniaceae; genus Penium; species Penium margaritaceum. Next base: position 5,166 of record SZWC01008228.1, read on the forward strand.
TTTCAAACGAGCGTCTATCGGACGCTTGTCAAACGGCTTCCCAAAATTGCCACGACACTTGTTCAATGCACTCGTCTGTCGTCATTGTAAAACATGCAGAAAACCGCTGTCCGACACCCACATCCCATCCTCACACCAAAGCCATCCATGGAGGTGGTCGGCGGAAAGTGAGTGGGTGGAATTGTGGGGGAACTTCGATAACCCGTTCCCAGCCGCACCCCAGTTGCCTCGAGCACCTCCTTACAAAGAGGTGCATCAAGAAATGCTCGTTCCAGCGCGGCAAAGGGACGTCCAACGAGGCAAAGATAACAACATATCATGTTTGTCGTATCTAGGGCTCAACGTCAACTGCGGCATGGGTGTGCTGCAAGACTAATAAGGGAAGACGGCAGCAGATTTCTTCCACGTCAAATAGGACAATGCCGGATCTCATGGTTTTGACAGCTGAGTTGCTCGCCACTCCCAGTCCCCGATGCAGCCCATACATCCTCGGAGGTAGCGCCCAACACATTTATGATGACTTCTACATTCCAGGGGCGGTGAAGAACCGCGGCTGGCAGACGCTCGAAATCCCCTGATTTCTTTGGCATCCAAATTTCTTTCTAATCAAGTTCCTGAGAACCCATCAGTTCCTAATTCTTCATTCTCCATCATTCATTAACCCTTGATAAGCAAACAATCATACCATTGAAGTTCAACTATAAAAAACTGCACAATTGTCCCACTTTCAACTTTTTATTGCTCCATTGATTCAACCTACTCACTCAAAACTATGCTTATCTCAAAATTGGTGAACTACAAGAATACAAAGGGGCATTGTACGGTTTTACCAAATTGCATAAATTACACAAAACTATAGAATTTTGCAAGGGATTTCATGTACGAGGATATAAAAAGGTAAATCTAGTGCACTCATCGAACACAAAATTGACGAGTTAACTTCACCAATAAACAAGAAAGTCATTCCCAACAAGCAACAGAAAAAACAAACTTCCAATGCATGAAAAAACATTATCCTTAGAACAATGGCTTCAAGATACACTCCAATTTTACATCTATTGTGTTAAAAAAATCTCTTCGCCAAGAAAACCTAGCAAAGAGGTATCAAAATCGCGGGAAAAGGCATGATAGGTAGAATCTGAAAAAAAAGGTCATATGACTAGAAATTTTAACTACTAAAAAGCCTCAACAAAAACATGATCGAAAATTTTCAATTCAATTTTAAACATATTATGCTTCATTCCTGTATAAATTGGTTATCAAAACAAACTCATAAACAAGCCCCGAGCAAATACAAATAACCCAAGGCCGATGGAGCAACCAAAAACAAGACCATATGTAGTGAAGTAACCAACAATTTTTAAGTTACAATTACCTTTCTTCATGACAGAAACCATAAGGATATAGTCTTGAAATAACAAACACACGCATAAATTCTCTAAAATGTAGTAATTGTATGGTCGATCTTTCACTCAACCTATGGAAAACAAGAATATTTCCTATTTTGTTTAAAATGTTTCAAAAAATAGAAAAAAGAACAGAAGGGTCTTGTTAACTTAAAACCATTGTTTATTTTTGCACAATTCTCCCACAAAAACCATTCTACATAACCTAGAAAATAATACAATGCCCCAAAAATGAATGGAATCAATTATAGAGCTAAGATGATAAGAGCATTGGAGCAAATAAATGAGGTGAATGTAAAAATAATGACTCAAATCCATCGGTAAAACATCTCAAAACGAACTCTTGAAAAAAACTTACATGTGTGCATAGACGTTTCTCAGAATCATTGGTATGAACTCCTATCTTGTACTCGATTTGCATGGAAAAACCTATGTGATTCTCTGTACAACAAACCATATCCATTGAAACATAAGTGCATCCAAAGAGGAGCAATCATCGTTGGTGAGGAGTGCAAGAAGGAAGAGATGAATTCCATCCTCTCAATACTTCTCAATCTTCTCCCACTGTCCCTACATATGGGTCTACTGCATGTGGCTATAGTGTGTGGTTGGTGCACTCAGAGCTTGTATGGAATAAACAAAGAAAGCACGTAGTGTACTATCCTGAACAGTGGCTCCTCAGCCGATCTCCGCTCTCATCCATCCCCTCCTTGTTATGTCCACCCTCAAGTCCCTCACTTGTATTTTATTCCGGAAATATTCGGTGTTTATGTGTGTGTCTTTGTGTGTGTGTGTGTGTGTGTTTGTGTGTGTGTGGTGCGTGTTGTCTCTTCCATGCAATGCAAATCCTCATGTCATTTTCCGGCAGTCCCTATGGATGGGCATAGTGCATGGGGCCACGGTGTCAGTAATGCGTAAAACAGTGATATGAAAACACACAAACAATGGAGTAAGTGTGCTGTCATTTAAAGTGGTTCCCGAGTTATTCCCTAATCTCCACCAATACCTAATAGCTATGACCACTCTCATGTCCTTTACTAGCACTATACATTACATATGTGATGTGTGTGTGTGTGTGTGTGTGTGTGTATGTGTGTGTGTGTGTGTGTGTGTGTGTGTGTGCGTGCATGTATGTTTCTGTCTTTATACCATTTTTTTTGTCCTCACATGTCCCTTTTCTTATCATTATAGCACAAATCCATTTGCACTTATGCAATTTGAAGAAATTAGGTCAAAAATATTTTGCGTTTTGCTTTCTTATTCGTGATTGCATAGATGAGGGGGTTTTCGTACCATCTTTGAGTATTGTACTAATTACTCATACTGCATATGTGTTTTATCAAGTCCAAGTAAAAACTTTTACATCCATCTAGAAATTAAACATTCTAAACAAACGTACTAAAACCTGAAAGAGGACGCAATGGATGTGTTTTAAACAATGATGTGCATAATTTTACAAATAGAATAGGGTGGTCATGACCCTCATGGAATGGTTTCCATGATGCCATGGAATCAATATGTAGAGCAATGTTTCAATTGGTCCTCAACTTGTGTCATCCTTACTTGTGAACCTGCTTAGCTTGTGGAGTTCGAAACATCATCATGACCTACCAAGAATGGTTCTTGTTCAATGTAATTAATCCAAAAACATATTGTTACATTCTTTGAATTCAACTCACTAGATGCAATGGTGAGTGTTATATCACTTTAAAGCCGATGATCCGAATAATCAATAGTCATTTTCTGGTAAGAGACCTGGTTAAATGCATGCCTTGCACAAAGGAAAAAAAATGGCGGAGAACGTGTTGCTTGTCTTGGCTGAATCTTATCTTTCTTATGCAATTCCCAAGTGTCCACTTTAGAAGAAAATTGTTGTACTTGTGTATGTATTATTTAATCATTTTATTTTTTAATAAAGAAGATAATTGGTTTGAACAACCTGGGTCCCTTATGTCACAAGTAAAAGAAAACTTGTTTCAAGGAGAAGAGGGATGTCCTCTATGTATCTTTACTAGAAGGAAGGTACATTGCTTGGAAAATGTAGTTGGCGCTCCACTAGTCATTCCATGGTCTCCAAGGAGAAAACATGTCTTTAGCACGTTGATGTGCATTGTTTCATTGAAGCATTCATGATGATTAGAGAAAATAGTTCAGTTTATATTCAAAACTTAGCTGGATAAACATCATGGTGTTCTCAAGAGTTTGACCGAGACAAAACAACTTATTGGCCAATGGCATATTAGTGTGCTTGTACCACCTCTAATTGTTAGAGTGTGTGAGAAATTATTAGATTCAAGCACTTTCAAATGTTTTCTTGTGGTGATTCATTAACTCCATTCCTACATTGGTATGAAATACATGGAACTAAACCCATACACAGATTACAAAGTCATGCATCGCATTCATAAACTCCCTTTTTTTACTTGGCACAACCTTCTTTGGAATGACAATGCGGTCTCTTCATGTTGCATCCACAAAACTAATGAATTGTGGATGGATGAAGGAAAGTTTTTTTAATGGGGTGGATTTTAGTCGTCTTTCATGCACATCTATCACTTTTATGTGGTCAAGGCACATTCTCATCTGACTGCATGATTTAGATGCCACCGTGTATTTCTACACCCATGGCATAATGGCAATGATATAGATATGCTTTAGGTTTCCCATGGCATTTTCCAAAGTCTCTTGCAAAGGAAATAAAAAATGGAAAATTTCGGTGTGATTGTTTTCCTTGTGATTTACTCCATAATCCACAGCAAGATATCACCTTTCCAATGCACGGAATACTCTTGGGTCGCATAATGTGGCCCTCCAAGATGTCAGTTTGTAAGACAATTCTCTCAATGGGGAGGTCAACTAACCACTGACCCATGTCATATGACTCTAAATATACATAGCGACATTGAAATCATTCACAATGAGTATTTGGATTCAGATAAAGTACCCTTCCAAAGTTACTACCAACTCTCATTACAATTTTTTATGGTGAATACGTCTTTATAAACCAAAATTGGGAATGGAGTGTCACCAAATATAGGTTCATCATTTTTTAAGTTATATGAAGAAGATGGAGGTGGAGAGCAATCATGGGAAGGACAACATACATCTTTTGAATACCCCTGGAGAGGAATGACACATGTTATGTACAAAAATTGTTTGGATCAGTTCATAAATATTCATGAGTGCACCATTGTGAACATTTATACCATCTATCTCTATATTCTTCAAGTAGCTTGTCAACGTGGCAAGAACATCTTGCATGCTTTAGTGATTTATTGTTCATGATCCCACTTTCATACACTACTACTCCTCCATCATCTTCACTTTATAGAATTTTACTTGCACGTATGGGCTTGTAAAACAACTATTTCCTACTGAAAAAATGAAAGATGTATTTCAGAAGAAAATATCAATCATTTACAGTGAATTATAAACAACATTTGTCAATTACTGTAACAAAATCTCTCCCAAGTGGAATTTTTTGTGGACTAGAAATGTCTTCACGGTATGCATGTTTTACACAACATATGGAAAACACCCATTCAGTTCACTCATGGCAGGCTAATAGGACATTTGGTTGCTATTTTGAAAGTTTACAAGTTCCATCAACACAATTTTCTTGAATTCAATTTCCCATCCATCTCCACCTTGATTGTGTTGAGGAAGTGTATCATGGGGTGTATTGTACGTATGCTAAAAATCATACACAAGTGTACCTAAACTATGACGTGATATAATTAGAATTCACATACAATGTATTTTGTTGTTTAAAACTTCCTCAATATTGATGAGACATATAGAATAATCATATGAGATCACAAAACGACAAGTTCTGACGAGTGCAATACATGGGCATACTTCACATGGAGAACTTCCTTGTGTACTAAGAGGTAAGACCACATTCAAAAAAAATTCGGGTATACAATTTATTCAAAAGTTTAAATGCATTATAAAGGTGCACCATTATAGTGCTCTTGTAACTATGAAGTATGGTTTTGGTGCATATAGTCAGAGCACAGTAGGAGAGCACAGTTGTACTTATGGTATGAAGTTTTTGTGTGTGTAGCTAGAGCATACTTACGAATCACACTCATACTTATGGTGTGTGGTTTTGGTGTGTGTAGCAAGAGAACAATAGGGGAGCACATTGGAAAATTCGTGCTTGATGCTCTGACCATTCTCTGACCAACATGCATATATGGTGAAGATGGGAAACAACAACACATGTGACAAATCACCCACATACGAGCAAGCCACATCTTGTTGGCTACTCGATCAAAATCTTTAACCTCGCACTCAAGTGAGGGCTAGGGATGGTAAAAGGAAAGAGAAAGGAATAGATAAAAAGAGGGAGAGAGCAAGAGACCGCGAGACATAGTGAGAGAGAGAGAGATATAAAGAGAGAGCAAGAGATGGAGAGAGAGATATATATACATAGAAAAAGAGGGGGCAAGATAGGCAGAGAGAGAGAGCGGGGGGGGGATTGACATGGTGAGAAAACGAGGTAATGATGAGTATGAAATCACCAAGTATAGTTTGTATATGGCAATTTTCACCATCATGTACATTATAAACGTATTTTCCTAGCACAAATTTCACATTGTTTTTTTGAATATTCACAAAGCAAGACGTTTCAAATGTAACCAGTGTGTTCAATACCAAACCATGTGGAAAAGGTTGAAAACAAAACTATGGCTCTACAAACTTCAAATTTGTACATTTATCTACATTAGTGACGAAAAATGATTACACCTACAGTGAACGAAAAGGACAAAACATGATCACAAGTTGTGTAGTCCATTTTACAACCTTGATAATGAATTCATGCGCGAGTTGGGTTTAAGACAAAAACAAATTCCAAAACAAACCCCATTGAATACTCTTTGGGTTGTGGGGTCTCATGAGGCTATGCGAACCACCTAAGATATGCAACAATGAAGCCTTCGTGTGTGGTAAAATTTTGAATGGGTTCAGAAAGACAAGGTATTTCCGTTTTGTATGATTATATAATGGCGCATGTGTTATTTTGGCTTAGAAACAGTTTTACTTTGATGACAAGCGTAAGTTTTCGTATGTAAAAAAAAATTGTTTGAACAAGACCTTAAGATGTTCCAAGTTATAAGGTTAATGAATACATGTAACTAGTACTTCTCTAAAAAAACCTTCATGAAATGAAACATAAATTACACTAATGATTTAACCATATTATGAACCTGCCCATATGCAATCAAAACCATAAAATTGTTTTAAAAGAGTATTTAAGATGGTAATTCTACTTAGGTTTCCAGAATGAGCTTTGTTGCTGATATATCTCTATAAGCTTCAAGATAAGCCTATGATATCTGTAAGTCAAATATGAACCACGCCATACCCAGAAAGTTGAAAGAAAACTATTATGTAACCAATTGATGGCCATGCCCAATGCGTAATGCAAGTCGCCAGTCAAGTGAAGCAAGGGGTTGATGTGTCACCCTTGTCATCGTGAAAATCCCAATCGAGTGATAAGCCTTTTGTTTTATTTTAATTCGCAATCCCCCATTCGCAGATTTAGGGTTTTCTATGTTTGCAACGGTATAGCCCGTGTAAACATAAAGCCCTATATTTGTGAATGTTGGTTTGATATTCCCAAAAAGAACTACAAGGCTAATTGTTCGATTGTGAACACGTAAAACCGTCATTTGCTCTTTTTTAAATGCCCATTTTTATGCATGAAAACCGCTTTAAAACCCCATCCCAAGTTACACTCAAGGTTTAGGGTTTTTTGTTTGCAAGGGCTACTATTGGGCCCCACATTAGCATGGGCTAGCAGGTTCCCTTTCAACACATAGGATGTTTTGGACCCCCCAATCAAAACCCTTGTAAACCGTTTTGAGAAAAGTCACAAACCCCTCTATTGACAGGTTTGTGATTTTTATTTCATGTTGACAACATATGCACACGATCATTGATGGCATGCGGTGTCAAAAAAGTGTTTTCTTTTGGATACATGGGTTTTTACTTGCTCACTAGATATGGCATAACTAAGAGCAAAAGAAATCTCAATTTTGGACATGGCATGGTTAACATGCAAAACGTGGATATGGATATGGTAATCAAGAATTATGTGGATACATAGTCACTCACCTATTTCAAAATCCATTTATATTAGAAATCATTATTTAGTATACAATTCAAACATTTTTTGTTGTGAATACCCAAAAAAATTGAATAGAATGGATATTGGTTGTAAGGATGAAAGAACATACATTATAGGAATCATTCCCTTATACATGTTCCAAAAGTATCATCTTTCAAATATTCTCTACGAAAATCTCTCATGTAATATAGTTATGATAGATTTGATCCATGAAATTCTTTCATCAAATCCTCAAAATCTTGAATATGTAAATAAGACTGTGTAACAGTAGGTAAAAGAGGGTGTAAGTGTTGGTGGAATGTAGAGATCTAAATAAAACAACCTTGTAATGAAGCACCAATTTTCATGAATAGCTTATCTCACAAGTATGCCTTCACAAAGGTTGGATTGCAAAGTCTAATGTCTTTAAAGGCTAGCAAAAGAGAGAAGATGGAGGGGATTGTTTTCTATATCCACTATTCATGGGATTGAATCGACTCAATTAGATTCATTTCTCTTCTTTGGACAACCATATTATTACACTCCATAGTTCCACATCAAAATCCTACGTTCTATGCATGAATTCGGATATGAATGCGGAGAAAAACTATCTGTGGAGTAGTGTCTTTCCACCGCTTGATCCTTCTTCCATAATAAAGAGGCCTACACAATTATTCAATGTTCAATTTCAAGAAAAAAATAATTCTTAGCTCTATCGAGGTGTTCACATTTGACCAGTCGTTTATGACTCCTCATGAGCTCTTTTCCATAGCAACGCATACTTGTAAGAGCACCACAGTGAATGGGCATTGACTACAATGTTCCTCGGAACCATTTCAGTTGCAACCTCGAGATCACTATGGCGTCCATTGCACATTTTTGCAATAGGTTTGTGTTCCTATCCTAGGGATGAAGAGAAATCAAGCAACACATGCATAAGGCAAGGCAATATCGTTTGTTGTGGTTACAAAATGTTTCAAGTAAAATGTTTCACTTCAAGATAATGCGGCAAGGAATTCTCCTTTGCATGTTTGGCATCCAAAGTAAAAATGTGAAAATGGTGCTCATATTTGGTGTATACTTAAAAATCCAAATGGCATACAAACATGCTAGGTTTTTGTTGTTTTTCCTTTTTTGCGAATCTTCCTCAATTTTAAGAGCATATTTTTGTTTTGCTTGGAAACAATCATACCTCCTTGAATAATGAAAATCTTGAATACATCCGTCCCAAAACTGTTTTTTTAAGAAATGGACACTCATAATTTTGAGATTGATACCCCTTATGGGGAAACGTTTTTTTTCAGCAACCAATTTCAACGGAACATTTTCATGACAGATGCCCCCCCCCCCCGCTAATGAGGACCACCATTGCTCATATAAACATGAATTTGCTGCCATTGTGGTTATTTATGTAATCATAAAGGTGAAGGTTCCATGCTTGGACCTTCTGCCACAATGGTACCCATAAAAGCAAATGTAACAAAACATGTAGTCAGGAATTATTAATAATGGACATTTGCGACACATAGATAAAGCTCCAACATATCATGTTGTGTTTTATAACTAATCCGACTCACAAGGTATGGCTTTGCAAAATGTGTTTCACGTCTACAATAAGGTGTTGCAGAAGCCTGTTAAAGTCATACAAGAATCCGATTTTGAGCATTGCATGGGTTATTTAAACCTTTTCAATTTTCACATTCCATGCAAAGGACTTATCTATAATGATTCATGCATGTTCATGAACTTTGAAAGACTAAAGTGATAAGCTACCTCATCAATATTGTGAGTGACACTGTAGATTCAAATCTACTTAGGTATGGTTTTCCTTGCTCAAATTATCCTAGGATGAATTTCCTTTTGTTGTTAGAAGCTGTAAATTTTGACATACATTTACTTCGGTTCATAGAGACACATTCTCATTGATGGGAAAGATTTCAACATAGAGACAAGAATCAAAAACAAATTATTGCATTCATTTGAATTATGGAGCTATCCACGTACAATAATTCAAAGATGTTGGTGTCAAATTGGTAAATTCATGGACTGGTTTGTAGAAAATCTTAACATAACTAAGAAGCCTATCTCTTTTGTCCATTTTGCAATCTTGTGTTATCTAGAGATATTGGTGAATAATTCATCCATTTATTTTTTCCATGAATTTATGGAGGAACATTGGTGGAAATAAATTGGACCAATTCAACGAGCTTACCAAGGGCTTGGCGCAACTTGAAAACTACACATGTTTCTCAAAAAACAATGAGTATTGGCACGTCATGTTCCTTTGTTACAGTGACCTACAAGAACCATGTCATTGTTACAATAGTAGTTTATGGTTTATGGGCATAAACATGACATCACTGTTATAAGTCTGACCACCACAAGGATGAAATCATGGTCGTGATATTACGTGTAAAATACATGCTCACTTCCTCTTGAAAAAGGTTAGGCTCTAGCTGACTTAATGATAACTTATGTTAAATGTATTGCTAATGCATAAGTGAAAAGCCTAGATTGAAATGCATACAACCATTCAGGCCACTAATAAAGATGAAATATTTTTATGGTTTTGCTTCACCAAGGTTTTAGAAATATGTTTACGGGAAAATTCATTACATCTTCTAGCATTCCATAGAGAGAGAAAACCACAAATTTTCCTTTCTTGAAGAAACCAAAGGTTTCCATGAATCCATTTTCATCAAATTTACATTTATCAAACCTGCGATCATAAAAAAACTCATGCATACAGCTAAACAAATCTTCTGAGGAGTCAATACTTTTGGTGTAATTGGGTATGTTGACTATAGCTTGACTCTTGTCACATTTGTTGGCTATAGTTAATGTTATCACTCGACGTGGAAAATCCTTACCAAGAAAGGTTGGTTTTGGAAGCATTCATCATTGATGAGGTAAAATAGTACGCAATGGCTAGACAGAAAAACATCTTCTTCATGAAAGAGGAGGAAATAAATAGAAAGATTTAGTAAAGTATTCAAAATGTTTTTCATTATTGTCTTAGAACATAAAATCACATTAAATTCTGGGGAGCTCTTAGCCACAACACATAATGTTGTCAAGTATCGACCAAAAACCCCTTCCCATGATCTACCGTTCCATGACCACCAATAAATGCCTTTGCATTATGAAAGTTTCATTTTCCCTTCTCTCACCTTTCTTTTCCTTGCTCATTTGAATTTCAACCAGGAAAGCCCTTCAATTACTATATTAATTCAATTTCATAGTGTCAGATCTTCTCATTATAGAACCAAGTGAGGGTACCCATTTTTGCTTTGCCATTCCCATTCTTTATAGCTTTCCTACGTCCTGAAGGATTACTGATTACCCAAATTATACTAAAGAATCCTGCTCTTAGTATGTAAGGGATATTGCAATTATTGATTCTTGGTTTGACCTAACTCTTGATTTGGAATCAGACTTGTGGGCACTCCACACTTACCTGGCAAGAATTTTCATTTTGAGAAGGTGAAGTCCCACAACTTAGCATATCTTCTCGAAGGATTTCCTTACGAGACCAACATACGATTATGAACAAGTGTAGTTTTGGATATGTTGTCATTGAGAAATTCTTTGGATTTCCTCATTTGGTAACCATTCTCATGAGTTTGTTTGTCCAATGTGACAAGGTATTACCCTAGTGCTTTTTTTGTTAGTTATTTACTCTTTTTCTCAACAAATGATTTGTTTCAGCAACAAGTTTGTATTTATCCATTTACAACATATATGGTTCAATATTTCAAAGAAGGGTACTTCTGTACTTTCTTGCGAAGATTGGTCTACGGATTTTGATCGTTGTTTAAGACTTCCATATGCGGTCAAATCTTGGTGTTCCGTGATTTTGTTACAAACGGTGTGGGAATGTCAACATGAGGTGTGGGCAACCGAAGACGATAGGAGAATGGGATTAGGATAGGGAGGAACGTGAAAGAGAAAAACATGGATAAAAACATAACTACAACGGTTTGCATCATGCAATAACATCTTCTTCCTCAAACCCTTGGTGGTCTAACACAAACATGAAGTTCACAAGATCAGACCCCGCCACGTGCTAAAAATCAATGTCAAAGCATTGTGCACGATGGTCGTTATCTGGCAGAGGTGGGCCCACCCCTTCATCATCCAGCTCAGTATGGCATCCTTGAGCGCACGAATGCCAAGGCTGACATGCTACGAGACACTTACCTTGTCACCCACCAGAGAGGAGTAGCCCTTAGTCACCTCACCCTTGAAGGGATTTTGGAGCCCCATGTTGCATGGCTGTACCTTTGAAGTGTAGCCAGTGGGGATGTGAATCAGCTTAAACCACGGAAAGCCCTCATGAACCCACTCGTGAAAGCTCTCAAAAGGCTGTGGGCGCCACGCATCTAAAACAAGAAGCATCTTGTTGGTCGTGTGGTCGAGGCCATCCTTTGCGCATATGCAAATGAAGAACAGTTCAAGAACCAAGCACAACCACCGCTTGGTTGTGTCTACCATTGTCTAGTGGTTTGCACTGTGCGTAAAGTGCCATTGTGAGGTTTTTGTCGCTGTGTCATTGTGCGGGCGGAGTGGGTGACATTCGCTTGTCTTGCCGGTCCAAATGACCAGGAACGCAAAGACTTTCCCATCAATGGTGCATGTGACAAGGAAGGTCACCTGGTGCTTGTCCTCTTTTCCATAGACCTTCACCTTTTCAGATCCGTTAGTCGCGTAGGTGTAGCGAGGCACCAGAATAAGGTGTTCGTTGGTGTGAACGCCTTTGACCACGAGGTACGAAGGGGTCTTGTACACAAAGATGTAGAAGGCAGCTCGTTTGTGCATGCAGAGCACCTTCAAATGCAAGGCATTGGGAAGCTTCTCCAAAGTAGTGGTGTCGTATCGCCACGACCATTGTAACTCGTCTGCCACAAACTCTCGGCACCAGGTACAGCTGAAAATCCCTTCCGCTGGCTTTCCACTGAAAATTTCGATACCGCGCTCCGCCATGATCGCATGCACCTTGTCCTTGATCATGGCAGAGCACAATGGCACGCCCCTCACACGCATGCCTTGAAGGGCACTGAGCACCTCCCCCTTGAGAGCGAGGTGGTCATGGAAGAACGACGTCCGTCCATGACACCCTTGCACACGAGGGGTGGTCAGCATAGCCTCCTCCTTTGGTGTGTCCCCTCCAACAAAACATGGCCCTTACATACTTCAACTTCAGCCATGTCATGTAGCTCACGTACCACCCTTCGATTGTGTTGTATGAAAGCTTGTCGTACACGTATGCATTATTCATTATGCGGTAGCTTCGGCGCAGGTAGGTTATGGTCGAATGGATGGAGCCGTTGTGGCGCTGGATTGCAATATGGATGGTTCGAACATGCCCAAATCCAAACAAGTGCATGTACGGACTGCGCTTCCTCGTGCTCGTGGTTGATGATGTTAATGAGGAGGTCAAGGACAGGGGGAGGGCAAGGGCGTCAGAGTCGGCTGCTTCTTTTGTATTTGCTTCTTCTTTAGCGTCTTTGTCCTTCTTGAGCTCCATTATGAGGGCAACGAATATAAATTTCTCCACTTCCTTGTGTGCATGGCACTGTAACGCCAAAACCTTGGCCGCAACAGAGGCGTCAATATTGTTCAACAGTGCCACATGGGCGTCCTCCGCGTCATCTTCAATGTCGTGAACATACACAGGCTCCTTGGTCGCGACAGAGCGGACACGTTCTTCATCCTCATCATCAAACAGGACAACCCACGTCCTCTTCCATGGCAATCTCTCGTGAATGGATATCTCGGCTGACTTCTGAGGGGTAGATGGCTCCGACACGGGGACGATAGAACTCGGGCGTGACAGACGACGGTAAAACAGACGTCTTGCGTGGACGACCTGGACCAGAGCATGGTGGGGCGTCAGGTCCACGTCCGCTGAGGGCACAAACAACGTTGTCGTGGTGCTCCTTGCAGATGAATTTGGAAAAGAATGACAACAGAGACATGGTGGTCCTTCGTTGAGCTGGAAGACAAGAGTGGTGGTATAATTGGATGAGTGTGCACTTGTACTGCCGCGTGTTGTGTGCATGGAGTTACGTGACGCGATGCGGAGCTACACACGATGACCTTACGATGTTTGGTTACATCAAACAGCATCGCGTTGCATGCCACAGGAACAACAAAAACAATTGTGCACGTCCGGTGGTGACCAAGTGATTGGCGCGCACGTATAAACTCCGAAATTTCAAACAACATCTCTTTGAACAGACAATTTACAGGGAACGTCGCAAGATCATAACCTAATGATCATTAATGCAACAAAATTATGAACACGAATGACCCCAGGCTTGTTCATTTAATATGCAACATGGAAAAGCTATGGGTGAACAAACGTTTTGGACACCGTGAATATTGTTTATCCCAAAGAAATCATAAAGCACTAGGTTAAGTACTCTAATGGTCACCGTGAAGTAATATAAGCAGATGCCTTGAACTTTGCTGAGATACAAGCCCTCCACCAAAACATGAACATGATCTTGCGCACGTCTTCCTAGTGATGTGTTGGAGACCAACAAAGGTACTTTCACAAAAAAATGCTTTCAACATATCCTTCAAGAATGAGAGTATTGAATTACCAAGGAAGGCTAATAAAGCACAATCCAAAACTCGTTCTTCTTTGCCTTTGTTATCAAGAAAGAGCTCCTTGCATGGCTTCCAAGTAGCTAAGTTAATGTTCTTACACACAAAAACTTTGGGATAGTTGTCTAGGCAATGTAAAGTCTTTGCATCTACCGTAATGCCACATGAATTTGTGGTTTAAAACAATTTAGGGGTCACACATAACTCTCGTTTTTGAAATGTTATCAGATTTGCACACCATCACAACAAAATATGTGCAAACCGCATACAAAAAGAACCAAATTTGAGCAAGCATGCCCGATATCCCAAAGGTTGTACATGAAAATATTGAATGTGGGTAAAAAAATGTCCTTCACAAACACGTGCCGGAGCAATAAAGCGCACTTTTGAATTTGTTCTTACAAAATCTTGTAGTGGTCCATGGATATTAATAAATCATTCAAAAAACACTAGAAACTTATTATACATGTACATGAATACATGAATTTGTCTTTAAAAACAAGTTTTCATACATAAATTCATGTGGGAATAGGGTATTCTTGTGTTATCATCTTCCCAACCAAGCCGTACCCAAGAATTTATGGATAACCATCTGTACCTTTGCGTATAGATGTCTAATTTTTGAACCGGCTATGCTACTTCAAAGTTCTTGCTTAGCTTGGCTATCCTTTACGCCAACAAAGAAACAAGAAGCTCTTGCACAAAGTGACTGGCGCCATGCAAAAATGGCGTAGCTTTCCGCCACATCAGTATCATGTCAGATTGGCACGTGGACGTAGGATGCCCACCTGGTGTTTGGTGGTGTACACAAACAAAGAAGTTGAGCTCTATGTCCATACGCTACTGGTGTGGCAGGTGGAGGCACTACGCCCACCTTGAGTCAAGTGGCATGAAAAAATGGAGGATTTGTGCTCCATGTCAAATCTTATCAAGAAGGTAGGTGGTGGAGAAAGCGTCGAAGAAAAATAAGGTGCAACCTGGACCTCGGAAGCTCACGAGGACCTTGTCCTTGGATTTCCACCTAAAGACAAAAATTTGTCAAAAGGTAAGCTTGCTCCTCACGACCTCAAACCTCACTCCTTGAGTAGTAACTGCAGGTCACATATCAATATTTGTATCAGCAACATGACAATTTTAGTAGCATTCAACGTGAGAGGAGTACTGGGTCTAAGAATGACCTCAAAGCTACTCGTTAAAATCACAACCCACTTGGCTATGCTTCGTTTATATGCAGATCAGAGCTTTTAGCCAACCTCGTGTGAGGTGCCTTGTGGAAGGTGCAAGGAACAACTAGAAGCAAGAGTAGCAGTTTCCTTAGGAAAAACATCAAGGGTCACGTCCCAAGTGTGTTGCACGTAGCCTGGTGGATAGAACGAACTGGTGGAATGCAAATTTTGTTTTGGTAGCTATCAAAACCCAATTTTGGGTTTCCTCTCCATTAGAACACGATCGGGGAGTAAATTTTCTTTTTTAACCCAATACACCCTCTTTGATGAGCAACTAGTGCAGTTACAAAGCAGTGGCAGTAACTGGAGAAGCAACAACCAACCACATCATTTAAAAAACGAGAAGAAAAAGGGCAAAATTGAATTCAAAAGCCGCTGCTTAGTTGCCATTGCAAACTGGAGCCCCAATATGTCAAGCTTTGGTGCGTATGTTACATGACTTGAACAAAAAGACAAAAGAAGGCATCAGCTGGCTCTCGCGAACAAAACATAGGCTAAGGAGTGTAGTGTGGAGCAAGAGCAAAATAAATTACATCCACGTTGGACATCACACCAGCACGGCACGGTGGCAATATGTGCAAAACGTTTACCTTAATGGCAGGCACGGTCGCGGCAAGGCCCTGCCATGACAGTAGGCGAGCAAAGGCCCCTTGTCGCGATGGCAAGGTGGCTGGTCGTCAATCAACAAGCGTGCAAGGCGTTCACTTGAAAAGACCAACCAAGAAAAAATGGGTGAGAGAGGGGGATTTCATGCACGAGCAAGCAAGAAAGGGAAGAACTTTACTAAATGCAGCCAACAAGCTGAGAGAGAAAGAAAAAACAAGAGGCATGGGATAATGGTCAAAGGAAAGAGGGGCGTTCATTGGGTAGCCCAATCAGGACAAACCACGTGCGCAACTGTTGCTAAAAATCCATCCACATCGGCGACGATGACCAACAAATCATGTTTTAGCAAACGACGACACCATAGGATTCCATGATAGTTGTGTCAGCACAAGGAATTTGAACGTGGGGGCACGATGGATTTGTCAACCTTGGCAAAATCAGGCCAAAGTAGCTGAGGGTGGCTAAAGTAAGCGGTAAGATTTTCCAAAGAGTGTCGTTAAAGGAGGTGGCTTAAGCAACGTGGGAAGCAAAAGGCTCTAGCATCAGGAGACTAAGACTTGTGGTGAGCTTCTATACTCATCGGTAAAGGGTGGTTGTAGCAAAATGTCAGTCCAAGCAGGTGGCCCCATGCAACGGTCTGACCTCCCAAGCGCTGCATCAGTGGAATCTTATGGAGCCATCCACTACATTGCCAAGTACACGCATGGGAGGTGTAGTGGTTTAGGATGTAGGAGGCTGCTTATGCATGAAGTAACCTTAGTGGTCTGTGGTCAAGTGCTCCCAACCTCACCAAGTTTTACATATCTACTCCACCCAAATTTCTTTGACAAAACAATAGCCCGCAAAAAACCCAAGAAAGCTCTAAACAAGCATTCAACAGGTGAGACTGTACGGATGAGAGACGCATTTTACCAAAAACAATTCTCAACGTCTTGAGCACAACTAAGAGGAAGCCGGATGTCTGTTTTGGTTATAGACTTTTTTTTGGGGCAGCTGAATCCTCCACCCATCACCAATTTCCTAACCAAAAAGGTGAAAGTCTTTCCGTTCATCAACGCACCTACCAAGAGGGACTTTTGGCGCAAGCAATAATGGTGTTAAGTGAGAGCTTGTAAGTGACATAGTTTGATAGTTGGAGATCTATACGCAAAGTTACGCATTTTTGTCCATATATACCTGGGTGCGGCTTAGCCGAGAATGCCCTCCTGTACGGGCCAGATGCAATTTTGGCATTTAGGTCCAAAGGGGGATAGTAGCCTGGAGCTTTGTGTTCTACATCCACAGCAACGTTATGCATGTTTGTTTACCCAACTTGGTCAGAAGTTGTGTAGTGCAAGCAATCATTGCTAGGTACTAGGCTACGTCCAATCGAGGTGGATGTACACTTGAGTGGCCAGCCCGAATTCCCTTGCATGAGCAGCTTCATGAGCGTGACTCAACTGCAACATGCAAGGCTTGGAGTGAGGAGTGCTCTACATTAGTGCATGTATGACTGTGCATTGCATCAATGCATGCATGATTAATCAAGAACTTAAAGAGCCATACACGGGGACAACCGTATGTCTGCGGCTACATGCACGACTTAGCATTTAGGACCAATGTTAAGTGGAATCTTCCTTAGGGAGGAAGATGAGTGCTTTAGAGAAGGAATATTCCTTAGAGAGGAAGTTAAAATCCTGTAGCAAGAAGTATCCTCAAGGCATAGAGTAGCAAGTCAACTTGCAAGAATCCTAGTAAACAAGCATACTAGACCAGGTCATTCAAGTAACTCTAGCAAAAACTCCAAAACATTTATCAGTTACTCCATCAATGATAAGAATTCGGCAGTTGCCATACAATACCGCAGACCAAGACTTAACAACTTAGAGGTTATTTCACTTGCAAGTGTGGTGGTCGTGTTCACACACTTGCAATAATAATCTTCAAGTTCCAGCAAGGTGTTGATCCTTTGGAGGGGCCTGAATGTGCCAAAGAACTGGGATGAGATGAGGTTTTGCCATTGTTCCACTATACCATTCTTATACTTGATAATAACTTCAAATTCAAGTTCATTCTCATTATTATTCATTCGCACTTTGGAGTAGAGGTTAGGGGGTTAGCTTGGTGTGCACACACATCTTAGACAACAAGAAGACCCCCTTGTTGAATCAAAGCACGCGGTGACTTTATCATTACAGGCTATCCAAACCAAGAAAACTTCTCTTCTTAGTGATAGAAAACACGAACCAAACAACAGATCACCATGGGTATTCGTTCTGGTTTTAGACATCATCACCTAATGGATGATAGCTTTATGACATAAGTTAGGTGCGTAAGATTAGGCTTGCCAAGCATCCTCATAGCCATAAACATTTCCATGTTGTTCAATATGCTATGAAATGGACTAGGGTGTAAATATCACTTCAAAGGGAGCATGATTTTTGTGAACTTGTTAATATCAAGAAAATGGAGTAGTTACTCACACATTTTCTTTTGTATGAGAGCTTCAATGTATCCAAACGCTTAAGTGGATCGTCATATGGTACCTCACTTGCCTAAGACTTGATAATCATTTTGGCGATTACAACACGTGTCTATGGAATTATGGATGTTACATACACAAGCAAAACCAAATTTCTAGTATACTATCATGATATTGGTGTACGTGTAGAGGTAGGCAACATGCTTGTTTGATGACCACATAATTGCATGCTACATGGGTCAATTTTGGCAGATGTTTAGACAACATTCAACTTATGGCCACAATTCCTCTTTGCTGAAGTTGAAGCCCCAATATCTTAAAGCATGCACAAGTCACAAATTTTCACATCCAAGATATGGTTGATTGTGGCCAATTTAAAAACATGAATGCTCTCTAAGAAATCATTTTCATCCTTATCTTTAGTCCCGAGGAATGCTTGTGGTCATGTGCTCCAATAAAACTATCATTGCGCTTCACGAAAACACTATTTACACCCATCACACTTTCTTCACCAAAAGCGTCAATAAAGCTACTCAACCTTTTATCTGATGTTTAATTTTGACAATGGTCCTTCGGATTCCATATCTCTTGTTGTGTTTTTCTTCCCCAAAGGGATCCCTTAAAAACTCTTGCATAATATGCTACATGTAGGGTCATGAGAACTACATACATGTTGTACCTGTAGATCATTTGCCTATGTTTATATACAAATGGTACCCTATGATAGTCTTGTGGTATGCCAAGAAAACGGACAGACCGTTGTATTGGAATTTGTGCCAAAAAGAGACTTGCCGGATGCTTTTATTAAACGTTCATTATGGTGGATCCATCACCCAGTCTAATTGCTTTTTTTTCTTAGTTAAGGAGGAGTGGATTTGCGACAAGAACTTCAAAGTTATGATATAGCAAGTTCCATGTTGTTCAACGGCTCACTAAGTTTTTCAAGTAGCTCAGCGATACCACTAATCCAACGTGAGTTAAGAAGGGTACAAGCCTCTTTAAGTGTTCAAGACATTAGGAAACAGTTGCATGTGGAAATTGTGTGAGATAATCATGGAGTAGTTTAATTTTTAACAGCCTATTCGAAAATGGTCGATCAAATTATTACTTACTAGTTAAACTTTTGTAAGTATTCAGCTAAGTATAACGTGTAAAGTTTAACAGCATTTCCTATGGAGATCTGTGATCAATTCTCATCTACAAAAATGTTTTTTAGAGTGGCCTTTTTCCTCCAAGCTCCTTTCCGACCATCAAGGGTAACATTTTACCTTTGAAGACCATAAGATTCTGGAGGTATTTACTTGAAATGGCTCTATACACTCAATTATATTGGTGCCCTTGCATGGGGAGTTGGTATACAGATTCAAGCTTACCACAAGTGGTAGGATCTTGCAAAACTGGTTAACGAGTGCTCTTTCATGCCCCTATAATGTTAGGGTGTACAACAATGTTCTCCAACTTGTAGAAGATGCTCTCTTGCTCAAGGTATCATTGGCTACAATATTTTAGTCAGAATCATAAGGCTAAGATTATCCCTAACATTGCGTCGCTTCTTTAATATGTCATCATGCTCATGTAGTATGTTCATACGTTCTTTCTTACTAGTTAATGGGAGGCTGGCACATCTATCTCTATGTGTAATGCAATTTTGTGTTAGGGATCTACTAATAAGAAAGTGTATTCTTGCTTCCTCATTGATGGAAGACTAATTTAAAGTTTTTTGTTATTACCTGTAAGATTTCCCATCACGATGGTAAAGATTGCTTTCAAAGTTTAGGTTTAGGTTGAAGAACCTACTCTGGTGAACTCCAATAGTGCCTTCTCACATGAATGACTCCTTCCACAAGGATGCATAAACAGAAGTAAAAGCACAAAATCCTTTTGACTAATAGAGTTGTACAAAAAGGAGGGTGATTGATTATTCTTTCTTGATCCATTTAATGTTACGGTTGAATTGTCTGAACTATGCTTACTTGTATCATTCAGTCAATACTTTAAGTAAATTGAATGGTGGCAAGACCTTTGTAGATTTCCAAATCTTTTGCATTGATATTTGTGTATGGAGAAGTATGCCTCTCGTATTATTATAAAAACATCTATAGTTATAAAAAACTAAAAATGATTTAGTTTAAATTGCATGAAATTGATATAGGCAAGTATATTGCCTATATCAATTTGGCAAATGTGATGTTAGAGGATCAAACATGACTACACATGATAAAGTAAAATTCATGTTTTGGCCATATGAGATAGATGGTGTGATGAATATTGTTTCACTTTTTTAATCAAGCAGAGAATTATCATGGCATTTAACAAAAGGAAAAAAACATGTTGTACTCGGAGGAAATTTTGAAACATAGCAGTGAACGATAGGGATTGAAATGAATTGGAATTTTACACAACATTCTCACTTGCCTTTTGTGTGAAACCGAAGCTTTCCATTTTTGGAGTTATAGCCAATTATTATGTTTTGGTAATAAATTATACAGTTTGGGATTTCAATTTTCCTCATATGGGCAATTAATGTTCATAATTTCATTGTCATCTCCATGTTGAAGATCTATTGTTGAAGTGGAATACCCTTTGAAGAAGATAATGTATTCAGTTTTTACTTTTAGTTGTATTCAAGTGAAGAGCATTGTGGGGGGATGGAGGAACCCATTAGGTTATTTGCATGATTATGAATATGAAAAAAATTATGATGTGATTCTCATATCACAAAGTTATCAAAAGTTATGACAGATGCTCAACATGACTATAAATGTTACTCTATTATTTTTTGGAAATATTACAAATATGGAAAAAACAAAACTACCACTTCTTATCCAAGTACAAAAGTAGGCTTGCCCTAGAAAGAGCACCAAACTAGGCCATAGGTTAAAGGGAATTGAAAACATGTTTTTGATCGTAAGGAAATATGAAAATACTCTATTGTACGTAGCAAATTCCCCTTCCATCTGCCACCCAATGCACGATGCCCGAAAAGTGCTTTGCCCCCAAATTTGACTCGACATCTCCAAAGCCGAATGCTCGCCCTTTTGGATGACCCCTCAGGAAGACAAGTTGGTCCAAGGATAGCTCAAAAGAAGGTATTACTACGGGGCTCAACTCATCGAAGGTGCTGGTCTATAGCTGCTACGATCCAACACTGCACACTTGGCGGCAAAGTAGGTTGGCGAGCTGATAAAGGAAGGATTTCATGCAAGCAGAAATTGGGAGCATTACATGTCAGTAGTTTGCAACACCTTCACGATATCGATGTCAAAATGGCTTTGGATTGGATGAGGTTTTGGGCCTCATCTTTTGCCTACCACAAGAGCAACAACGAGAATGACAGCTGACCCTGGGGCATGCAACACTCTACTCCAATGGACATACAAAGAACATTGTTATCTTTGATTTCTGTCCATGAATGGTGAGATGCAGTCCATATTTCTCAATCAATATGTTGTGAGAACCATTTAGTTCCAATCACCCCACATTCATGCACTACTATATCTGTGTCCACCACACGCATTACTATACACGTAGATTCCAAATACCTTCCATATAATCATCAATATAGAATGAAAACTTTCATAGATTTTTTAGAGTGAGATTGGAGGACAAAGTCACATAATGAAGCATGTCCTTGGTAACTTCTTCATGACCCTACCTTTTAAGAGCTTTTGAAGGAATTCCGGTTGAGTACATGATTTCCTTTCACTTCTATGAAGTTTCTTCTCTTTGTAAACAAGTGTGCTTTGTCTGTCATTGTCATTTTAACTTCTTTCCACTCCCTTGTACACTCCCCTCATACACTTTCCTCAGGCCCAGGAGGGAGGAGATGGTGGAGGGGGGGTCCAAAGGACGAAAACGTATGAGAGAAGTGTTTGAAAGAGTGTATCACTAAACAAGTGACGTTGTTTTGAAGTATTACATGTGTACACAATAACCTACCACTTCCATGAAGTTTCTCCTCCTTGTACACAACTATATGTTTTGTATGCTACTGTCACACCAAATTCTATTATCTTCTCCATACACTCTTCTCATACACTTTCCACTTGATGGGAGGGGGGAGGGAAAGGGGGTCCAAATGGCAAAAGTGTATGAGGCAAGTGTACGAAGGATTGTATGACTAAATAAGTAATGTTAAGTTGTAACAATAAATATGTGTACATGTCATACCAAATTTTGTTCACCCCCCATACCCCTCATACAATTTCTTCATGCACTTAGCTATTTACCGCGGGGGAGGGGGGGGTCGGGGGGGTCAAAAGGGCAAAAGTGTACGATGTAACTATCACTTCATCAGTGACATAACGTTGAAAGAATCCATTTGTGTACATGATCCCATATAACTTCCTTGAAGTCTCTCCTTGTACACTAGTGTTCTTTTTATGTCATTTTCATACCAATTCTTACTCACTCCCTCATACAACCCCCTCATACACTCTTCTTGACGGCTGGGAGGAGTCCAAACAACAAGAAGTGTATGAGACAAGTGTATGAAGGAGGGTATCATTGAACAAGTGATGTTACGTTGAAACAAAACATTTGCGTACATGATCTCGAGTAACCTCTATTGTAATGGGCGTGTCTCCAGCTCCTGCTCTGAAGTCGTTGTCGGAGTTCACAGAATGGCGTTCTCAGTCCGCGTCAGGGGTTTACCCCCTTCGCAAGACTGAGGGGCAATCGTCATCAACGACCCAGAGCAGGGAGACTCGAATATTTCGAGTCTCTGGAGGCCCAATTCCGTTTTTAACCAAACCCCTGGTTTTGGGACCCAAACCGGGGGTTTTTACCTCAAACTCGTGTGTTTGCACGAGTTATTTCGTTCGTTTTATGTCGAATTTTGTCGTAAACGAACTTCGATTCATGTTTTGTCGTTCTGGCGCGAAATCATCGCGTGCGAGGCACGCCGGCGATTTTGCGCCAGCTATTTCGACCTCCCATCGCTACCCCTATCCCTTCGTCGTCTCTTGCTCGTTTGCAAGGAGGGCGAGGGGGGGTGAGGGCACGAGGCCACGAGGCCTCGCCCTCGAGGCCCTCGTGGCCTCCCAGCCGCCGGTCCGGCTGAGGCTGCGATCGGCGGCTGGCGGCTGGCCGGCCGGTGGCCGGCCGATCGCTTGGCCGGCCGCTGGCCGTCCAGCCGGCCGGCAGCGAGCTGGCCAACTGCCAGCGAACTGCTGGCCGCCGGCCAGCCCTCGCTGACACGAGGGGTGGTGCGCAACCACCCCTCGCATCAGTGAGAAGGGAGTGCCGAACCGGCCCTCCCGCTACATTCCTCCCCACTTATTATGAACCGCCCCGGTTCATAAACAACAAGTAGGATTGTCAGTCAGTGAGTCATCAACATTGTGAAAGAAAACTAATAATTTCAATCACCAGCTAAACATGAACACGTGCATGGTACGTAGACCTAAGCTGCAGCTTGTAGGTCAGCACGGCTAGCGGCCTCCCCCCTTTAGGCTGGAGCGTCCGCGCGACAACCATGTTGGGCGTCCCCAACCTCCTATGGTCGCTGTCCATGAATGCTGCCCTGTGGGAATGTTGTTCACTTTTTCGCGTTCAGGTGGTACCTCCTGCCACGCGTCGATCTGTGCAAGCTGCAAGCTCTCTCCAGTACTCGTTGACCACCCCTGTGGGCAACCGAGATTCGGGCTCCCATGAATTATGTTCAGGTCCACAACCGGCCCAATGGACGAGGTACTCCCTGACAACGCGCGACCGAAGAGTACGCTCTCAGTGCTGGAGTAGGCGAAGGACCTCGTATTGGCTGTCGGCAGCCAGGACAGCTGGCGGTGGCTGAACGGTTACTCCTGCCGTGTATGGAGCCAGCAAACTCACATGAAACACGTCATGTATCTTCATACTCGGCGGAAGTAGCAATCGGTATGCCACTGGCCCGATGCGTGCTACAATGGGAAATGGCCCAATCCACTTCGGTAGAAGTTTTCTTGCCCCTGGCGACTTCAACCAAAGGTTTTTAGTGCTAAGCAGCACTTTGTCACCGATGTCAAACGACACCTCCCGGCGACCTTTGTCGGCATATGCCTTTTGTCGCTGCCGAGCTGCTTGAAGGTGACCCTTCGCCTCCTGCAACAAGGAGTCGATGTGCTCAGCAAAGGCTTGAGCAGAAGGGACCTGCCCTCTTGTACTCCCACCCTTCACCAATGAAGAGGGTACCACTGGATGCCGACCACTATTCAACACGAACGGTGTGAACTGTGTGGACTCGTTCACCGAATTGTTCACCGCAAACTCTGCCGGTGCTAGGAATTCGTCCCAATCATGCATGGCATGGTCCACGTACATGCGGAGCATCTGCTCCAGAGTGCGATTCATGCGCTCTGTTTGTCCATCTGTTTGAGGGTGAAACGCTGTCGACATTTGCGACTCACTACCGAAGTACTCGTGCATCTTTTGCTAGAACTTACTAGCAAATTTTTGATCTCGATCGGAGATAACGCGCAACGGCAAGCCGTCGTACTTTACGACACCCTCAAAGAAGAGACGAGCGGTCTCCTCTGCGTTGACGTCAGTGGTTGTAGGAATGAAATGTTTCATCTTCGTCAAAAGATCCACAACCACTAGTATTGCATCGTGGCCACGGGTCGTGTCCGGAAGACCAGTAATGAAGTCCATGCTGACGCACTCCCATGGAGTCCCAGGAATGGGAAGCTGTTGTAGGAGTCCAGCAGGCTTCTTGTTACTAGCCTTATTCCGAAGACATGGGTCGCATGTCATGCAATACTTACGGACATCGACACTCCACCCTGGCCACCAATAGTGGTCCAAGAGTGCCTGTCCGGTCTTTCTTGGGTCCCACGTGACCTGCGACCGGCGGGTCGTGGAACTGGGAGATAACCTTTGCTCGAAGGTCTCCCGAGTTTGGCACAACAACTTGTTCTCCGTGCCAGATGATTCCTGCGGCCTCCACCAAGCCATACTTGTCCAGATTTTGAGAGTCTTGAAACCAAGAATCCACACAGTATCCCATCCGGATCCTGTTTACAAAACCATTGTAATAGATAATCTCTCGTGGTGGTTGACGCAGAGGTGCAGGGGGATCCGATGGTGGTACGGTTGCTTTTGCAATGGCCATAAAACACCCACTGACCTCGGTGGTTGCTTTTATTTCCACAGGCTGTCGGCTTAGTGGATCGGCCACATTGATGCGTCCTGGCCGATATTCCCATTTGAACGAGAATTGACTCAGGTATTTGCTCCAACGTGCCTGTCGTCTTGACAGGTTCGGTTGCGTTTGGAAAAACACCAATGGATTATGGTCGGTCACGACCGTCACACCCCCTTCAGCACCCTCCAGGTAGCAACGCCACATTTTGAAAGCGTGCTCTACCGCAAGGAGCTCTTGATCCCCGGTCGTGTACCGCGTTTCCGCGGGTATGAGCTTTCGGCTCTCATACGCAACTGGGTGACCGTTCTGCATGAGGACGGCTCCAAGTCCTACTACCGACGCATCACATCGAACCTCCCACGGTTGCGATGGATCCGGAAGAGCTAGAACGGGCGCCGTGGAGAGAAGCTCTTTNGCTCTTTGACTTTGAGAAAAGCGTTCTCGCAATCAGATGTCCATTCCCAACGCACGTCTTTTCGCGTGAGCCTGGTTAGCGGTGCTACCAGGGTCGAATACCCTTGCATAAACCGTCGAAAGTAGTTTGCAAGGCCGAGGAAAGACCGAATCTGCCCAACATTTTCGGGGCGTGGCCAGTCCATAACGGCTTGGACTTTTCGTGGGTCGACACGGATGCCGTCTTTGCCGACGATGTGTCCAAGGTACTCGAGCTCATCTAGTGCAAACTTGCACTTGCTCACTTTCGCATAGAACTTTTGTTCCCGAAGGATTGTGAGAACTTCGCGCAGATGTTCTATGTACTCTTCCATTGTTTTGGAGAAAATCAGGATATCATCCAGATAAACCAAGACAAACTGTCCGAGTTGCTTGGCGAACGTTCCATTCATTTCTCCTTGGAAGGTTGCCGGGGCATTTGTAAGCCCGAAGCATAACACTCGGAACTGATAGTGTCCCATGTGCGTTCGAAACACGGTTTTGGGCACATCATCTTCCGTCATGCGGATTTGATGGTACCCTTGAGACAAATCCAAGGACGAAAATACTTTTGCGCCTTGGAGTTGGTCAAAAAGGTCCTCAATTCGCGGTAAGGGGAATTGATTTTTCACCGTCAGCTTATTCAACGCTCGGTAATCTACGCACATGCGTAAACCACCATCCTTTTTGTTCAAAAAAAGGATCGGCGCACCGTACGGCGAGCTACTTGGCTCGATCCATCCTTTTGCAAGGTACTCTTTGATTTGGCGTTCGGCCTCTCGCCTTTCTGCTGGACTAAGGCGGTACATGGGTCTGAATGGAGGAGTCGCCNATGTGTCTTTCTGGTGGAAGCCCAGCCGGTGGGTCTTGGAATACATCCGAGAACTCCGCCAATAGAGATCTGATCTCTTGTGGCGTGTCTTCCGTCACGTCGTCCTCCACTTTCTGCAGCTGAGCCAAGAAGTATCGACAACCTTGTCGAATACGTCTCTTGACCTGCATTGCAGACAAGCTCGCATGGACTTTGAGTCGGGTCGGTGATAATTCCGTACTCGGAATCAACGTAAAGCGGCGTTGTCCTTTTCAGAGGATCAGACGCTTTGATTCAAAGCACATTAGAGCCTTCTTCTCACGGAGCCAGGGATCGCCTAGCACCAAGTCGAACGGGTCAAGAAGGTTGAGTACCTTCAACGTGACACTCTGTGTGTATCCTTGAATACAATTTTTTGCTTTGCAAGTACTGATCACGGGTACCGTACGGTTGTCACCGACAACAACTGCGCCATTCGATGGATCGTACTTCAGGCCAACCTGTCTGGTAAAGCCAAGACTAACAAAAGAGTCGTCCCCTCCAGTGCCAGTAAGTACGTTCACGGGAGCACCACCTAGGTGTCCTTTGAACTGCATCGTCATGTTGCCTCCACTCTTCCGAGCGAACAGACTCGACGACAGTAAGCCGAGTTTGTGATAAATACGGAATCTGTACGATTGGCGTCGCAACTCCCATGATTCACCCACTCGAGTCCACATCTTGTGGGCACGTGTGAATTCGGCCAGCACCTTCCAGTCTTTAAATTTTACTGGGTCGAAATCGGCGACTAAAGGTACAGCGAAAGTGATTGAACTCATCGCTTTGAGGGCGTTTGCCTCAATCACTATGTTACACAACTCTTGCACAGTGGTTGGTGTCGCCACCACTAAGCAGGTTCGGTCATGCATCTCCTCTGGTGATGCAAGATTTAGTGGGCAATGTCGACCAGCAAGTGCCGAATGAGGTTCAACGAGAGGGGAGAAAACAACAGAGAAATTTGAACTCGTCAAAAACTCAAATTGTTTAACATCCTCGTCTGAAAACATGAACTCACACTCGTGATCCAGTTTTACCCCTGAGTGGTCCCCACCGACGGTACTCAGGGGTGGGGAAAAAAAGTCCCACGGGCCTGTCCGTTACCACGGCAGGGCCCATTGCCGCGACAGCGACCCTGTCCACGGCCTTGTCCACGGCCTCCTGCTGCACCATCCCCACGAGGTGCTGCTGCTGCAGCTAGCGCCGCGGCCTCTTGTCCACCACCAGCAGCCTCAGGGCACTGAGCCCTAAAGTGGCCCGGCTGCATGCAGTTGTGCAAGAGCCCTTCGTGGAAGGCTGCGTTGCGACGCTCACGCGCCGCCTGCAGCTCGTCGTTCTCACGGCTGCGCTTGTTGTTGGGACCCTTGTATCCACCAGCCTTCTTGGCCGGAGGGTTTGTAGGCTGCTTGTCCTTCGCCCCGCCCCGCTGTCCAGCTGACCCACCAGCCCCTGCAGCGTCCACGCGCATGTCACGCCCCTGATGTGCACGCGCGTTCGGCCGTGCATCAGAGTAGTGTTTCGGGTTCGCCGAATACACTTCGCTCATGTAGTCGCGCAACGCCCTCCAGCTTGTCCAAGCTTGGCCAGTGGCTGTCGTGGTGGTCTTGTCCTTCAGCTTCTCGCTGGCGAGACCATCACGCAAGTACTCCAGCAGCATGCACTCTGGGTACTTGAACGTCTGAGTCCCATCGCCCTCGGTGAAGCTTTCGGCTTCCTCCACGAGTGCGGTGAACTCGCTCAAGTAGGATTCGAGCGAGCTACCCAGCTGCCTGAAGTCCTTGATCTTTTGGAAGGCGCGTTGCGCCTCCTCGCGTTGGGTGCACTTCTTGCGCATGATCGCGCAGAAAGCCTCCCACGGCATGGGCTGCCACTCGAGGTGCGGCTGCTGCGCAGTCCACTCCTTGACCACGTACTTGAAGAGTTTGTCTTCAAGCCGCGTCGTGGCAAGGTCGCCCCACTGACTGAGTGGCGCCTTGTGGACACGTAGGACGTGCTCCATGCGGTTCAGCCAGTCGGTCAGCTTCACGCCCTTCCGGAAGATCTCCACACTGTGGAGGAAGGACGTGTTCATGACCGACCCCGAAGTCGTCGAGGTAGGCAAGTCGTCGCTGCC